>JABXWE010023216.1:0-10813 GCA_014611495.1 Limonius californicus
CCGATATTCACAATTATAATACAAGAAATAACTTGTTACGGGTTGATAATGCCAAAAGCTCAGTTTATTTTAAATCCTACATGTTCAAATCCGTTACACTTTTCAATAAGCTTCCTGAATCCATTAAAATGAGAGATAACTTAAAACCCTTCAAAACTGAGCTAAAATTGTATTTAACTGATAACGTTTTCTATACGCTTGACGAATTTCTAAATACCTAAAGTACCTAGTATAGTTATTAGTATTGTAGTCACCCATGGTTTTATGCTGTATGTAATGTATTGTATGTAGGTAAATGATTGTAGTTAATTTTATATTTTTGGGTACTGTATCTGTATTTATGTGAATTTTGAATCTTGGAATTTGTCATGTTTGGGTCTTTTTAGGACATGTGATATTAATTTGTACGTCACTGGCATTATTTGCAAATAAATTACTTACTTACTTACTAATGGTCTGATATTTTGTATTGTTAAAGAAGTTAACTAAGATAGCTCAGCATTATAAATTACAGACTTTATATAAATTTTCTCATCACGTAGTTATCTCTTCTGTCTCTAATTGTGTGGGAGGCTAAGTAGCTCCTACTACATTTTCCCATATTATATAATACCTATAGTACCCATACATACCAACAAGCAAAATTTAAATTAACAGTAGCTTCGTGACTACTACACTATTGCTCAATAAAACATTTTTATAAAATGAATGCATATATCGTTAGACCAGTATAACTGCTAATCATTTTGTACCGTAATTCTAAATGTGCTGCTAAGATTTGAATTTATAGGCAGAGTTTACGTATTTTTTTTCCAACCATGCTTCGCTTTCTCACCAGAGTAACAATAGCATACAAATTTCATTAGTAGTATTTTTGAAGCATTGCTAAAAATTAATAAATGGCTAATTTTAGCAACATTAAACAAATTAAGTTGATATTCAGTGAACGAATGATGAATAAAACATGTAGAGTGGAGGAGTGGGCGCCAGAGCGCGGCTAATGTCGCCACTGGTACCAAACAACCCTAATATCAAGAACCCTTTTAATTTGTCATTCAAATGCAGAGCCTGTGCAGATAAGCTGAATTAGTTTAAATCGTGTAATATCTGCATATAAAAAAGTAAACAATAACCGCCGGCGTTCCATATAAAAAGAAGGGGTTCTAGATTTCCCAGCACATTGAAAATAATCACAACTAGAAGACAATAAATCGTAGGATGTAAATATTTTACATGTTAGTGAGTGCGTCCCCTTACTTTAAATTTATTAGCATTTCAGCTGGAATTAAATTTTTAGTTCTTTCAATACACATAATAATAGAGTGAGATTTTTCTAGCATGGAAAAATCTGAAAGTGCGCTTTCTGTCGGATAAGAAGTAAAGCCGTAGGTCCCTTGCCACTACGATGTGTGACACGTTAACAATCTCATAGTTAGGGTGTAGAATAAGCCAATGATGACTGCAGTGCTTAGAGATGCTTGGAAAACCCCGTCCTAGATCTCGCTCTTTCAAATACAAATACAGTGCTTTTGTTAGGTTATGTAGTGGATATTGTTTATTGTTGTTTTTATTCGGCGAGATGTAGGACGCAGTTTTTCTAACATATCTACGCACTTAGACCACACTTGGCCCGTTGTACACCCTAACTACGAATTTTGCCTATCCGAGGTAGTTTCAACCCCAGTAGTGATTTTTATGGTGTCCGAGAGTGAATCTACGCCTTTTGTTTTTAGCTGACAGAACGCCAATTTTTAAATTTTTAACTTTATTTTGGCTTATACGGGTTTCCCTTCCATCCAAAAGTATAACATTTTTAGGAAACTTTCGTATACCGATACAGTGTAAAGCAAAGAAGCAATGCACATCCCCTTTTATGGAATGTAATGCCAGTTCAGCTTTTCATTTTGTTTTCCGTAAAAGCGGTATCCTCTTCGGATTCCTTTCGGTTGGTAAAACCAGGCAGCGAAGGTAGTGAGATAAAGCGAAATTTCGAAAAGCATGGGGCATGAGCTTATTATGTAATTGAACCATATTTTAACGTGAAGAAAACGGTAGAGTACGTTCATATGTATTTAATTTAAATCTATGTTATTGTCATTCTACACAATTCATTATTTAGACTGCTATTTTTTAAATATTATAAGTGAAAAGAAATGAAACCAGCCATCAAGTTTGTAATTTAACAATCAAATAAATGTATTAAATGTTTTAAATTACATGACTTTTCATAGTAACCGCCATTAAAAATTATTATAAAGATACTGTATAGAATTGAAATATAAGAAACTAAAACCGATTACAATGTATAGAATTTGTAGAACTCATGATTATAAAAAATACTCATGTTACTCACACAATTTCGCATTATCATCGGTATTGGTCAAATGTCTCCTACGGTGTAAATAGTGTGATGAACTTGATAGTGTACATTCTCAGATGCAGAAAAATTATATTTCTATAGTTGTATACAGTGTGATCATTTTATCTTGTAACAAGTAGCTAGGCCGCACGCCACACATGAGCATTAAAGGCACAGTTACCTTTTCTTTTCAGATATAAACAAATTTTTTACATTAAAAATCCTTTGAACAGGCACATGTCAACTACTGCTTTGTCAAAACTTGACAAACTTCTGCATAAACACTAATAGTGAGGAAACGGATATGATATTGATTTTGGGAGAATGCGGAGGGGCGGCACACTTAGCAGTACGACGATATGCACAAAGATACCCGGTAAGACAATTTTCCAAGCCAAAGGTGAGTCAACGACATGTCACAACTGTTAAAGCTGAAGAAGTAGTCATCGAACAAGTAACTGGTAATCCCCATATAAGCCAACCAGCAGCTGCAAAAACTGTAGGCTTTAGCCACAGTTCAGTATTTAACATTTTGGAAGCAAACCGTTTCATCCTTACTACGTCACATTAGTGCAACACCTTACCGAAGATGATTATCCACGTCGAGTGAATTTATGCCGATTTTTATGAAACGAAGTTACTACTGATCCACTGTTTTTAAGAAATATTCCATTTTCTGACGAAGCGACTTTTAGTAACAATGGATATTTAAATAGCCACAATTGCTATTTATATTCATAACCCACAATGGATTCGGCAAGCACACTTTGAAAGAATGTTTACTGTGTGGTATCGTTGACATCTTTATCGTTGGTCTCCACTTCTTTGAGAGCAGTTAAAATAGGGAAATGAACTTAAATTTTTTAGAAAATAATGTGCCTTAACTTTTAGAAGACATTCCTCATTATGTTACACAGCGTATTTGGTTTCAAAATGACGGAGCACCTGCTCACTTCCATAGAATTGTAAGAAATTACCCGACCAAACTTTCCATAACAGATTTGTTGCAAGAGGTGCAATTAATCCTTGGCCTCCGCGTTGTCCGAACTTGACTCCGTTAGATTTCTTTTTCTGGGGTAAAGTAAAAACGCATCTACGTAACTCCCATTAAAAACTCAGGAAGATTTACGTGAAAGAATTATTGAATCATGTAGATCAACCAACCCACACATACTAACTCATTCTCTTCTGCAGCGGATTGACTTATGTGAATGGCAAGGTGGACTGCAGTTTGAACATTTATTACGTTATTAATTAATGGTTTTCTTTCTGTTTTTATTTAATTTATTTTTTTGTATATTATATTATTATGTCAACATATTTTTATGCTTTCAAGGCTTTCTCTGTGTTTGTTTTGTTTAAATTAGAAGAAATAAATATTTTAAATGTACCTATAGCAAAACTGCACCTTATTTATTAGTAACTAGTTTCATTGTGGTTTCCTGGTACAGTCAACATAACTACTTTGATTTTTAATAATCTGTAATTTACTAAGATACCTATAGAATGCAAACAGTTGTAACGTGTGTAGCCTACCTACTTACCTGTTACAAGATAAGGTAATCATCCTATATCAAATTCGAAACTTAAGCCATTTAGAACAATCTCATCTAAGTAAATTATTTAATATTTGCGAACTTATAGGTTAAAAAGCAAATACATTACAAGTTTTTTAAATTCAAGTCTACCAATTCTTTATATTTTTAACTTATTAACGATGATGCTGCTTTCCGACACCTAGGAATTTTTGAAAATTTCTGGTTATTCAAAGTATCGATTAATGTAAACGTAGTTATTTAATAACTCTTATGCACGAGAATCATAATGTCAAAAAATAGCACGGTTCCATAATTTTTGTACCTATAAAAATATTTTTTCAAAACGGCTCTAAGTATTTTAATAATTTTGTAGCGTAATAAGGATCCAACAGACCTATACAGCTGTTTTCTTATATGTATTTGCAGTGCTTGTTTCTTGAGAAGTTCCATGAATTCTAAGACACTTTAAGTTTAGTGACTTATACGAGTAACAGGATTGTGTTTACAGTAAAAATATGATTTGACCATTTTTTCCACCAGGCTCTGTATTTTCTACAAATGGTAATAAAATTCTTTAATTTCTGTAGTGAAAGTATTCTGCTTACTCATTTCCTCCTCCTTCCCTAACAGAAAATTTCTCAATCACTTCTTCTTACTGTTCAATGTGTAGTGCCTTGGTTCTTGCGGTAGTTCATTAATTCCTTCACGTCCTCATCGTCCACTTCGAAAAACAATTTTATTTAATGAAATTTAATAAAATATATGAACGAAAGTCTTAAATTAATTTATTCTTCACTATGCGCAATGGTAGTTTTAGGAGCGTTCATACTGCTATACATATATTTCTAGTTTCTCATACTCAGTGCCGTAACTATACATTTGTACCCAAGCAAGCAAAGAAACTAAAAAAGCTATCTACTTCTAGCAGAATTTTGAGTTAACAATTGGATTTTTGCACAGTTCACCCACCCTTAATAGAAGTTGCTCATACTTAAATATAAAGTTATTTGAATTTTAACTCAATAACATTGTATTAACCAGTCAGTTACTTTTAAAACCATAACTTATTTGAACATTTTTTTGTCAAAATTGGGTCAGTCCAACAATATATATTTTAGTTTAATAATTGCATACACATAGACAGGTAATACCAAAAGTGGAAATAATCATGATAATAACCAGCAATTGCATACAGCAAACAGCATCTGCAAACTGCAACGGCCGCAAACGAACGGTAATCGCATGAAATGTTTCACTTATACACGGTCTGTTGGCATTGCATTGTCTCATTTATAACGTATTTGTCATGATTTCCATTTAATATTTAATAATGTGTGCGAGTAATGGCATGTTTACCGTGAAGTAATTACCGGAAGCAGCGATCATGAGGTATGATTAAATTACCTAAATATCTACGCTGTAAAACGGATGTACGTCACATGCGTAGATCGTGGTGACAGTTGATATTAAATTTATAGATTATTATATGCAGAACAACCCTACTTACCCCAAAATAAGCATGCGTGTCAATCGTACGTCTTGAAAGCAGAAGGCATGCTTATGTTAAGAATTGAAAAATTGCATTCGTAAATATGTTAGCAAAAGTATTATTTTCCCAGCAATTTATGGATTCATATACCTAAGCTAAAACCAGTATTTTTAGGAACATAAAATCGTTGTGAAACAGGTAATACCATTCTCTTTTTGATAAATTGTAAACTGTAAAAATAAAATTTGGACATCGAAAATGAGTAGCAAGAAACGTGGAAGGCCAAATTGCAAAAGAATAAAAAGATACACAAATATATGGTTCAGTTATAGTTGCCGGAAAACTACTATTGCCAGTAAAACGGTATTTTTAGTGCAGAACTGTTTGCCCTAGTGGACCAGTGGACCAATATCCATAGGTGACCCGTTCAGTCGTTAGTCTCGATCGTCATATTCACCTTCACCTTCGGCATTCGAGTGGAATTTCTCTTCACTTTTGTGTTGGCCTGACCTCTAACTCGATATATGAAAAAATGTATATAACTTACTGGTCGTTGGAGCAAAAAAAAGAAGGGGAAGAATTGACCACTTGGAATATTGGAACAACGGAGAATTCTCATCTCGATATAAAGATGACAAACTCTTGATACTCTTTTTTTGTTGTAGTTAGGCTAATAGACTGCTTACTCCAGCGATTTTTTTCAACTTTTTCAAGTTTCATCAGAGACCTTTCTCTTACGGTTTTACGAGCCTAATCTCCTACCTTCGTGATACAAGGTTATTCCATTTGTTTCTACTTTCTATGATCCACTCATTTAATGTTTGTATCGTACAACTTCTTCGAATCTATTCACTTCTTATGTTCTCTACGATATACTTCTTTTATTTTCAAATCAATTGTGTACGACGGACTGAGAAGAGCTGACAGAACAGTGAAAAAGAACGTGCCGATAAACAAGGGCGGTCCTTGATTAATGTATAGATTACAAGGGGTTTTCGGTTATACTTAGTTTTGTTTGTACACCAAACTAAACAACCGACACGTGATACAGGCGCCGAACCGATATCCCCACTAGGACTTATTTTATTTGGAATTTTTATGAGTGAATTTTTTGAATTTGTTAGAATAATGTTCATGTTCTTCGTATTATAAGATTGAATGACGATGGTGTTCAGATATATAAAACTTTGTTAAACCGGTTACCACCATGATATTTAGAAAACATAAATATGAATTTTAGCAACTAAGTTACCATCTTCAGTAAGAACTAAAGTAGCATGGCAGAGAAATACCTCTGGAGGTAATATAAGTCAACAATGACCAGATCTAAAGCATATATTATCAAATGTGAATTGCAGAAAATGTTTTCGTAGTAATAATATTAATATTATACAATGATAGGTATGTAAATTAAATAAATAAAACATTTATCCCAACACGATGTGAATTTCCGCTTATAACACAGTCGATTAAATGGAATAATCGATAAATAATATATAATTAAATCGGATAACCTAATAATCAGTAAATCAAATAACAGTATAATGGAATATTCGAATAATCGATTAACCAAATAATCGTTTAAGTGTCCAATTAATAAATTAATATACCCAGGCCTACTGAAACCATTATATTGTTGCCAATTTATAGTAACTGTAAGTAACCGCATGAACCAGCTGAAATGCTCACTGAAAAACGTCTAGACTAGTGCTTACTTTATCGGGAATCACTCGTGCGTTAGAGAAGTGGGCAAACTATGATGACGTAATTATTCAAACACTGTCACTCACATTCCTATTATGAATAGATTTTCTTGTGCCTCTTGCCAAATACGAGGGATATTCTCTTTCCGCTGAGCCTATCTAGCAGGCTGTAATATTTTGAAACAAATGTTGCTTGACATTTTAACGAAATTGTTTACAATTTTAATTATAGTGAAAGTTGTCAAATATACTTGAAGATTTTTAAAATACATAATTTTAAAGTAATCTTTTCCCAAAAAATCGTGGAATTGAATAAAGAGCATTATCGAGCTGTGATTTGTTACAATTTCACGCGTAGCTTAAGCCGTAAAGAATGGTTTGAACAAATCAATCGGTTTAGTGAGAAGTCATGTTCCTTAGCGACCGTAAAGCGGCGGTACAGTGAATTTCAACGTGGTCGACTTTCCTTAAATGACAACTTGCGAGCTCCTAAGCCAAAAACGGCAGTTACCGAAATAAATATTGGTCTTGTACGAAATGAATTGAAGAGAACCGACATGTTACTGCCATGATTATTCAAGCAACTTTAACGATTGGTGTGAAAGCAATTTACACCATTTTACACAAACAATTGATGGTACGTAAGCTTTGTGCCCGTTGGATTCCCCACAATTTGACTCCAGTTCAAAAAGAAAACCGTGTGGCATGGTGCAGATCTACACGGGATCGCTTTGACAATAGTTCGTCTCATTTGGTGTACAACATCATTACAGGTGATGAAACGTGGGTATACTGCTATGATCCCGAAAGAAAGCAACAGTCGGCAGTTTGGGTCTTTGAGAACGAATCGGCTTTTTTGGGAATTACTGGATATGTTTCCACTGTAGCACTGGAAGATCGTCGTAGTGTTAATGCTGAACGGTACACTACAGTTTGTATACCTGAAATTCTCCAAAATGTTCGCGAAAAAGACAAGAGGAAGAATCATCTTGCACCAAGATAACGTTCAGGCGCACACTGTTGCTCTAAGGACTGAGTATTTGAAAGCCCAAAACATTGCAATAATGGGTCAGTCGCTGTATAGTTGACGCGTTTAAAAATGAAATAAATAACCTAACGCGGGAAGATTGGAAAAAATGTTTTAAAAATTGGTTTTATGCCGTTCACATGACAATCTTAACATAAACCTATCTTAACTTATTAAAATAAGTAAACAGGATACTATTAATGGCTTAGTTTATAGTAGGTATTTGATATTAGCACGTTTGTCTCTTACCCACTAATACTATTACTAATAAAAGAGCCGCTTCTACGTGACCATGCTTAATGTAATAGAAGTAAAATCAACAAGCACAGGGTTACAAAACTCGCTTAAATATCTACAAGCAAAGCTACAAAGAAACAAAGAAACAAAGAACCATACACTTAATATAAACACGTATATACAGATGCCTCAAAAACCCAAACCAGCAAGTTGTAGCAATATAAGACACCAATCAGTACAGAGCACTATACCATCTACCATTAAAAACTAACATTTTCACGGCTGAATTCTACGCACTGCTCCGCAGTCTACAATATCCACGAAAATATAATACGCCCGATTTTATGATTATTACTGATTGATAAAACTCAATTGAAGCTATTATATATATATATATATATATATATATATGAATATACAAATAACATTCTAATTCAAAATATCCACAAAGAATTGCTCTAACTGGCCGAATTGAACAAACATCATCTCATCAATAACATCATATTGAAATTAGGGGCATTGAAGAGGCTGATTACGTAGCCATAAAACCGTTAACCATACTTATGAAACGATAAATCTAACAACGACACTACAAGAAACCGAAACATGTACCATAAATTGGACCAATCAAAAATACTAAAATCAGAGTATAAAAATAAATAATTTCAAGCTGAAAAAAAATTAAACCAGACGTTAAAGTTTGGAGAAACAGGTTAACAAGGGAAGATGAAACTGCATTAACAAACATGAGAATTGGACATAAATGATAACCTATATCTACTTACTCACAAGAGCAGTGGCAGATTTAGGTACCTAATATGTGGCCCCAAGCACTTTTCTAATTTGTGGCCCCTTGTGTCCTTAAAATATTAGACGAACAAACTGGACACCACAAAGTTTATTACTTATTATAGCTATGTCTACTATGTTCTACATCACATTTATCACAATAAAATATATATTACACATTTACAAAACAATTGAATAAGTACTTCACTATAAAAGCAGTATCCGGACTTTTGTCTATAAACGACTCCGGCGCTAGGTTAGTTTGAAATGTACTTCTCTCTTTTCAAATATTATTTTGTTGGTAGTACAAAGTAATGCAAACTAAAAAGTAATTTTCGTTTCACATTGAGGTTTAACTACTGTTTTATTTATTAGTATACATTTTGCCAGGTATTCTAAACATGAATATTACACTTACATTTTAAAAATGAGTCTACCCTCAGAATGTGGGATCCGTCGCAGGTGCTTAATGTGCCTTATGTAAAATCCGCCATTGCACAGGAGATAACCCATAACTGTGGAACACATCCTTAGAGAAAGCATAAAGTACATACATCAGTGCAGCTTAATTCAATTTTCAAGAGATCTCTTCTTCTTCTAAGTAGGCTAACGCCTGTTTTTCAAACCAGTTTTGTGCACATGGATTACAGGCAGTCTCTCCACATTTTTAGGGGTCGTCCAATACTGATGGTGATTCGGTCATTCGTATTATGTGCTGATTCCATTATTGCCTTCTACAATTGATACACTGGCATAAAGCTGCATATTTCTCTCGCCTCCTTATTTCTTATATGGACCATTCTTGTTTCATTAATTATTTGCCTTAGTACGTTCATTTCTGTTACTTCAAGCATTTGTTTGGTTTTCGATGTGTCTGGTCTGGTGTCAGCGATATAGTTAATATTTGGTCATTATTGGTTTGACAACATTTTTGCATATTCTTACCTTTGTTTCTCGCTGTAAATTTTTATTTTTCCATATTGCGGCACCTGAGTAACCTGAAACACTACTTGCTTGTAATGCTTCTTCTCTGACTTCTTTTTGTGGTTAACCTCGGCTTGTGGTTTCTATTTTCAGATATTTTGTTTTCATTATGTATTGGATTATTACAGCTTCGACTACTAGCTTGCACCTTACAGGTTCTTTCAATATTGTCATTCTACGTGCTTTCTCGTTTGTTATTATCATTTTGTTTCTTAACACTCTCTATTGAATTGGAATAACAGCGTTTGCAGATCGTCTTCACTTTCCACCACCAACACAGCATCGTCCGGGTAACAGGTAATTCGTATCTCGGAGTTTCCCTTTTTGTATCCTCTGCAGTTTTTCACACTTTTTATTATTGCATCCATAATTATCTAAACTACTCAAAAATGAATACGGATATTGCAGTGTAAGACACTTAAAGCCAACACCAATTGCATTTATAATAAAAAACTACCAAAACAACAAAATGTAACGTCTTGTTAGTAATGCACATAAAAATTGCAACAAAGGTACGTTTACAGAGAAATGTAAAAGAGTATTATAATGAAAATTATTGTCTCCTTTCACTTAACTTAAATTTCTTAAGTTTATACCGCGTGGCACCTCCTCTGGCAGTAATAACTGCTCTGCACCTTGTTGACATACTCTCAATGTAATTGTCAATATGTTTTTGTGGAATTTGAT
>JABXWE010023217.1:0-20669 GCA_014611495.1 Limonius californicus
GGGGGCATGGGAGAGGGCGAGAAGCAGGTGCCGGCGGGAGAGAGGACGCTGGATGTCTGGCGATCGGCGGCGGAGGCGAGGGTTGGGGATGCGAAGGAGGTGCAATCCGGAGTCGATTTTCCAAGTGAGTGGTGGGGCAGTAGTGGTCGGTGCGACGAGTGCTAGGTGGTTGGTTGGTCATTGGGGCACAAGGAGGGGAGGGGTCTGTTTTTATTAGGCTCAAACGCATAATGCCATAACGGTTTCGGCTACGTACTCAACACCCATTGCGTAGTTTACTAACTACCCGGTGTGGCAGCAGCGGTGTCTTGCGATATACATTGCAGACATGCTAACGTTCTGCAATGCCCCACCCGATCCCACCCTATCCCGTAACTTCCTACCCACCTACTGGCATGGGGTGGGCCTGGCGTATCCAGGATCGACTCTCGAGTCAGCTCCATGTCAGATGATGATGATGATGATGATGATGAATCCACGATTGTGTTCTAATAAGTGTTTAGTTAGTATTTACAAATTAAACTGTTCACATTGTAATTATGTATGCATAGGTCAAACAATTAGAAATTTTTACACCAGATACAAAGAACACACACGTCCGTACAAATATCAACACCCAGAAAAACCTAAATACCCTAACGTTTCGGGTTTTAATAAGTGGACACCAATTTTTGAGCATTATAATATAATTTGTGATAACCGTAGCGTTTATGTTTCTAAATTTTTAAAATTTATTAACTAAATCCTTATTGAATTAACTCTCAAATTTTAATTTAAATCTAAGTTACCGTCATAGTTTCTAAGAAATGCTCATTAATTGATTTAACTTTAAATTACTGTAATTTTCTTATTATTGAGTTTTGGTCAGAAGTTCGTAAAGAAAAAAACTTTCTTTTCGTCCCCTCTAGCTACCCTTGCAGTCTCTTCCGTACGTTATGAGTCACTATGTATAAGCGAATTCTAAGTCGACTTGCAAATCAAAATCAAATATAATCTTTAATATCGGAAATCCATTATACTTCTTTTATTAACCGCCCAGGGCTTAGATCCGTTTTTTAATGTTGCAAAGCAAATTGCAGACAATGTAGAAGGCAATGCGTATAGTGTACGACAAAATAAATCGGATTTTTGGATGAACGAAGGCTAGATGATGAAGATATACCGTTTAGAATTGGCTATACGCTTTATATTTATAAAATATAGTAGCAAACAATTTCACTAAATTAACTCTGAATGTATCAGCAACGTATGTTAATTTTACCGTAGTAACACTAAAAGTGAGAAAAATATCTAGCATTTCAATGTTTAGATAAGGGTAGTTTATTCATTTTAGTAGGAAATAATGTGCCCTTTTAAATGAATGTCTGCACTAAAACCTAGTAGCATGGTCAGTGCAATCATTTGACAAAATTTAAAATGATTTTCACAAATTCTTGGAGTTTCATGTGACTTTGGAAGGGAAACTGGTATCTTGTGAACAGACTTTTAAACGCTTCTCATGTCGCGTCATATTTGCTCAGTTTCATATGAAATGCACCACCCATTAAAAATAAAGCTACGTGTTTGAAAATTTGCTAAAATAATGTTTTATTATTGTGTACAAAATGATCACTATTTCCATTAAAACAATCAAGTGGTTGTTGTTCATCTACTATCTCTCATCAATTTGTTGCTTAGAAACAAAACTATATCTAGTAAACATTAATCAGTTATTTCGAGCTTTTCATACATTTTGTGACAGAATTAATGTTTTAAAATGCCTCCAGCAGGACAACGTAGAAATTTTAACTACATTTCCGATTTTGATAGAGTTCGAATTATCGGAACGAAAGAAGCTGGACTTTCTTTTAGGTTAATTGGTAAAAGGGTAAATAGGGACCACACTAGAGTTGCACAAATATGGTCTGCTTGGTCAGAAGAAGGCATTCAGTGGCATCGTCCAGCTGGTAGACCTCCACGTAGCAACAATGTTCGTGAAGATCGACTTCTTCCAAGAATGGTTATACGAGACCGCTTTCAAACAATAAGATTTGTTGCTGGAGACTGGATGCGAGCTCCTCACCTCCGATTGTTAATGGCAACAATTTACAGAAGAATCACTTTTTTTGGATTGCGATCCTACCGGCCTTTCCAACGGCTTCCTTTAACTGCACGTCACAAGGCTATTAGGCTTGTTTAGTGTTAAGAGCGGCAGCATTGAAATCACCAATCGAAGACATTGTCTTCAGCGACGAATTAAGATTTTGTTTGTGGGTAACTGACGGTCGAAGGAAGGTACGTCGATATCGAGGAGAAGAACGAAGTCTAGAGTTTGCTGAAAGACGCCATACAGCTTTAACACATAGAGTTATGGTTTGTGGCGCAATTTGTTTCAGTAGAAGATCACCTCTTGTGTTCGTCCCAGGCTCTTTAAATGCTTATTACTATATTCATAATGTCCTGGAACCGGTGTTAGTACCATTCATGCAGACGTTGCCAAACGGCATTTTCCAACAGAATAACGCACGTCCACACACTGCAAACATTGCCAGAACGTATCTCCAACAGGCACAATTGCAACTGTTGCCCCGGCCTGCACAATCGCCGGACTTATCGCCGATCGAACATCTTTGGGATATGATGGGCCGGTGACTAAGGTTATTGCCAAGAGCTCCTAACAACTTAGACGAGCTGAGACACCAAGTTGAGGTTATATGGAACGATATAGCCCAGGAGAACATAGACCACTTGATAGAAAGCATGCCACGACGAGTAACTGGTTGCATTGCTGTTCATGGCGATGTTACACAAATTATTAATTTTGTTTTCATTGTTATTTTTGTTTTCTTATATTTGTTAATCTTTTTTTATGAAAATCTGATCATTTCATACGCAATAATGAAACATTATTTTAGCAAAGTCTCAAACCCGTAGCTATATTTTTAATGGGTGGTGCAAGAAATGAAGTGTATATTTGAGAAGGTGACGGTCAGATCAGATTAGGGCATTGATATTAATAATATGGGATTTGCATATTGGCAACAAACAGGGTTTTAGAAATCTTTGAAATTTGTTACTCTGGCATCAATAAATAGGAGAATTCTCATTCCTCTTGCTAGCATGTAGACTTAAATTATTACCGCCGGCACAAGTTCGAGCCATTGTTTCTTGGGGCATTATTTATTTATTTCACCAGGAAGTGCATTTCACCGAGTGTTATGTACCATTTCGTAGCTCTTCGTTTCTCCTGTCAGAATCACTATTCCATTTGTCCTTTTTATTTCTAGAGATTAATTTTCATGCCAAAGCTTATGGAGCTTTAGATTGACAAAAACGAACGTTTTCGACATCTCATTGTTTCTGCTGACAAAACAGAACGTAGTTTGCCCGTTCAAAGAAGGCAATTTTAGCCTGAGTGTTGGCTCTCAGTCTAAATTCTCAGTAGATTTGCATGGAAAACCTTTGGAAGTTCTTCTTCAAGACTATACAATCGCTTTGAGGTCTTTCAATATTAGCTATACTTTCCACACATGTTATTATCTGATTATCACTTTTTCCGGTCATTTCCGATGCTCTTCGTGGAGTTACATTCAGTGATGCTGAACAGTTGCACACTGGTTCGAAAATTGGTTTGCTTTATATGATTAGGTTTTTTGCTGACGTGTAATCAAGAAATTGCCGAATCGCTGGGAGGAAGTACTGAATAATAAAAATGAATACATAATTGATTGGTCATAATTGAATATTGTGGAATAAATTAAACAAATTTTGTACTTGCAAAAATGACAGGAATTTATTTGACAACCTTGATATACTGGACTGTTATCATATTTACGTGAGGTTGACTATGTATTTCAAAGCATTCCTAGGCGGAAAGATCAGTATCTACTTTTACTATTCACCTTAGTGTTATTAGGTCTCTAAATTTGCGTACAATAGTTTCAACTGCAGAATAATTTTATTCGGTTTTAATGCAACAAGGTTCGCCGTCTCAACGTACATACTGTAGTTGTAACATGGGAAGTATGAAAAGCTTTGAAAGCTACACAAGGTAGCATTTATTTTTAAAATAGTCAGGCTTTGGAGTATAAATTTTCAGTAAGTGCTGTACGCTAATCGAAGAAAGAGTGAAACATGCTTTTACTTTGATTTTGTCAATCTGAATTCCTTCCGTTTTGGTGAATTAATTCTCTTTATTCCAACTTGGTTTCTGTGAGGTAGTTTATATAGCACGTTTCAGTAGCAACAATAATAGATTTTATAGAAAAATATTCAGCGTCAGTAGTCTCACGAAGAATTCGTTTAGTTATAGTTTCAATTTTTTTGACTGCTACAGCAGTTACCGGACGTGTCCCGATTGAGGACCGTAGGTTGCGAGATGACTTCAGAATTGACCAAATCACTTGAAAACTGAAAAATGTTAAATTTGATTTCTATGAATAACTTTGATATTGTAAAATATTATGAGGCTTGGTAGTTTAGAGTAAAATCTGATTTTAATTCTTCTTTGTACATGTATTGGGGATATTCTAGCAACACCAAACATCATCCATTTTTCATCTGCGTTTTATTTTTAATCCATATGTAAACTTCGTGCCAGAGTAACCGATTAAAAATCGACACAGACGTAAAAAAAGATTATTCAACATAGTAACGTATTCATATTACTGACTCCTGTATTCATATTTGTGTTCTGGGATTTGTCCGGTAACGAATTGTTTTACCGAGTATTATATTAGGATATAGAAAAAGCTGTTGTGGTGGTATATGTATAGACATACTGTACCTACAGAATGTAAATTAAGGGAAGCAGCAAGAAATTAAAGACACACTTTTGAACAGCAGGCTATTACAATATAAAAAGTAAAAACCATTTATTAATTTATTTGTATCACCTTATGCTACTTGACCAGTAAGAGTAAGAACTGCAATATCATTCTGCAGTATCACTCTATGTTTAAAGTTCAAGGATCACTGTAGACCTTGCACCGAGAATTGGGGCTTGCTCATCTAATACGTAGTTGGCAAAAGTGTAAGCTCCGGCCAACCAATACGTTACAATCCATGCAAAAACTATCTATCAGCACAGCGTTCCTTATTTAGCATATATGTTTTATATTTCCTTCGTCTTTTTTGTTCAAAGTTAGATAAAATAAAAGCAGTATTGGCAAAAAATGGTTATAAAAGTTAATTAGGAATACGAGAATAAACCTACTTCGATGATAACGTTTGACTAGTTATAATGTGTACTGGCTAACGATTTTCACTTTTGGCACTCTTTTATTAACTTCATTGACAAGTTTAAGAAATTTGCAAACTTTGTTTGTGTATTGCAATTATCACAATTGTGTACTTAAGGGTTTTTCAAAAGTAAGTGGTATTTTAACTTGCCTAATTTGTTAAATTTGTATAGTTTGAAAGGTAAAGGCATTGTTTTCTTCTTTATGTAGTTATCAGAACAAGTTTGTATAAAAACAATTGCAATGAAAATAATATTTTTTATTAATTTAATCGCAGTGTAATACATTTGGGACGGTTACTTCATTTTGTTTTGAAAAGAATGATGAACTTTGGATAACTGATATTCGAATTGCTCAATTTTATTACGAATGGAGTTAAAGCTTTTCAGCAAGATTTGGATGGATAGCTGTTAGTAACAATTTACAGTCAGTCCTTTACATTACAGTACTTTTCAGGAGGTCATGGTGAAATTTTAGCCCATCATATGAGAAGATAGCTTATTATAACTCGGCCAGCAACACTGTCAGATCTTAACTAGGTAGTTTTCTAGTTACCTGGTTATTTAGGAGAGAAACTTTACGCAAATCTAACTTAATGAAATAGTTGAAGGAAACCAGAGTACAGAAGAGGCACTTATTTCAGCAGACGTATTGAACGCTATTGGTTACGGCATTGACGAGGCTGCTACTTGTTCAATAAACAAGTGACAGACATTTTGCATTTTTAATATATATGGGATTTTTCTAAAATCTATTTACTAAGGATCTTATTTTTGTGTAACTTGCAGCAGTTCTTCCAATAAATTAAAAGCATTAAAAAATTGAACTGTATAAAATAATATGTCGCGGGAAAAATTGCCCTTGCAGTAGCTATGTTTGCGCGCAAACAACTTCAAAAATGTTCGTGACAAGCAAGAACTAATCGAGAAGGCATTTAGTCTTCAATCAACTAAACGGATATTAATCTGTTTGGCTTCAAAGTGTTCCTGTATGCTTATTTACTAGATTTATTGCTAATAAATAAATTATTAGATATATGGTGGTACTAAAATAAATTCACATGAAGATAGCTTGTCGAAGTAGTTACTGCCCCGTGCGGTTAAAAATGGCAGAGAGTAATTCTGAGCGAGAGTGATTACACTTTGCCATATTTATATTAGCAATAATATTATGTTTGCTTTTTGAACTTTTTTTTATAAAACGGTCTGCCTAGTTCCAGAATTATGCAGCTAGCTAAAATGCGCAAAGGTCGTGGTTTGATTTCCGGAAGGCATGTAGGTATGCAACCTAGGAGTAATAATAGGTGTTTGAGGATCAACTATAGTTGCTATTCTCGATAGCGTTATAATACCGAAGAGATACTATAATACACTATGTTCCTGTGTTCTAAACATTGCACACATCCAGCTTGTAGTTTAATTCATTCCATAGTCTGTGCTACAATTCTGGTGTCCTTCCCGTGCCCTTATCCTTATAGGATTAAATCATACCTATAGTGTGAGATATGGGAAACGTCGAGGCAACCAGGAGAAATGTATGCCCTACGGACTGACACGGCATCTCCACCACCGAAGAAAAATATCGTTCAACCATTCTCGCATCCTCCACACTGTTGCTTTCGGCATTTATAGATCACAGCTGGCACGGCTGGCACGGCTCGCAGATTTTTTAGAACTTTGTAAATATCCGGTTTGAGATTGTCCACTCGATCATCTGATACCCGCGGGCGTCCTGAACATTTACAAATGCACCCTGCCATTTCTAACTGCTGATACCATCGACGAATGTAGTTGTTAGACGCGGGTTCCCTTTTAAATATACTTCGGAACGACCATTGTAAAATAACTACCTAACTGAGCTTCGCTAGTTCCAAGATACAAAATGCTTTATACTAGGTAGACGCTATATTGTGACAAACAGAGAAAACTACTTTGCGCGTGAGGGGGGGTTGACGTACCCCCCTCAGCCTTACATGCGAAGGGTAGAGTATAATTCGTGTACACTCCCCCATGTAAAAGTCAGTCGATGCCATCCTGGCATCAATGTAACATTATTAATAATAATAATTCCACCTAGGCGCATTTCCGATACCAGATCTGCCAACTGACTACCTCCCGAATGATTGCTAGGTAAATAATGGTGAGTATTGACAAGTACATTATCTACTCATATAGCTACTTATATTTACTACGATACTGATTCCAACAACTACTTATATAGACACACCATTCTTGTATAATAACAATAATAGAACCACATACAATAACAAGTAGATATTGCGTAACCATTTTGGAAAACACATAAAACACTTCATGGGATATAAACCATATCCTTGCCAGGGACGCTACTGCTTATATTAGCTTTATATATAATCACATAAGTGGTAACACTAAATTCGCACCCTGCCTCAGCTTAGAGGATAATCGCATCGCAATCAGTTAGTAGGTTCGCAAACGCTATTAGTTAGTTATTGCGCCAAAGATAAGTACACTCACGCCTAGCTACCAACAACACTGCCTCTTGTAGAACTGCCCTGCTCGGAATTTTACACCCCTATCACTCTTACTCTTATTATTCCAAGAATTATATTGTGTGTAGCTTCATACAGCTTAAGCTTGTATCCGGCACGGGATTTCACTTGCATGAGCGAAAGCATATTTTTTATACCAGTAGCATTTTTCAATCACATCTTTGATATCTTTATTGTTCATTAATACTATTTCCTTAAATCGTTTTCGGAAGAAATCCGAAACTATAAAGATATCCAGATTCCTTCTGCGATTTGACTTCGAACGGTAAACGTAGTAACCATATTGCATTTTACTGATTTATTTATTTTATTTATATTTTCAGACTGCAACTTTTTAGAATAAATAGATCAAGGCAAATATCGTTATAAGAAAATTGTTATTCACACCGTTATTCACGAAACATCAACTCAGCAGTTTCATCTCGCATTAAGCCATTTCTGATAGCACTGTGGCAGTAATAAATGAAGCGTCGTATCATGATTTGAATCGCAGACATTAACATTTCCATGTCGATAAACAATATCGACACCGATAGATCTTGCAAGCATATATGGAATTTAAGTTGCTGATTATTTCACGTATTACTTAAAATACACAAGGTGTCCCTAAATACAGTAAATTATTTTATACAGTACATATACCGCCGAGCATTAAAACTTTGTGTTTAATACACTTTAAGGTGCCAGTTATACAGGTTGAAAAGATTACTTTAAAATTTATATTTAATTTTGTATTTTGTTAATACGTAGCTGGTCACTGTATCCATTTTCGAGTAAAATTAATAGTATATTGTGGATCTAGTAGGAAAAGTGATAGATTTTCGGACGACGCGACGGCGGAAATTGCTGAACACGGTGTAACCGAGCCCAGTAAGTATTTACCTGCGTCGGGAGATTACATGTTTCCTACTAGTTAAACATACTATTTTTTCTTCGATCGGAATCAAATATTTTAATATTTTTTATTTATAAACATACTACTTCAGAAAATAACACAGGCGTTATACGAATATCCAGTAAATATATCTGAACTAACACTTATGATTACAAATTAAAGTATCGGCGTGTATTGGGGTTATTATTAAGCCAGGTGCAGAAGCAGCCGTACAAGTACATAATATGGAAAAGCTATGTCCTTTTATGGAGAAAATAGAAAATGGGGTATACCGAAAATGGTGCATGTGTTCGGTAACCTACACGCTGATAGCAGATCAGATGAAAATATTAACTTTCCGTCCTAGGTCGTCTTTTCGTCCGCTGAATTTTTGTTGCCTAGCAACGACTAGCATGTAGCAATCATTCGTTTTTAGGAGTGAAGACACGCCGGAACGGTAACATTTTTAATCCGTTCGAAGAAATACATAATATCAAAAATTCGTAAATATGTACTTGAAAAATATAAAGAACATATTAGTCCGTTATCTAAACATCTGTGATCTCATAAAATGTAATAAAACTTCTGAGTAATATATTTGTGGTAGCATCAAAATGTAAGAAACTGTGCTAATTTTCCAAAATGGTTTATTTTTAAAAATGTGGGTGTACACTCAATTCCAATAATTAAAGGCTATGGCATGACTGAAAAGGTTTTTTAATTATTAATAATCACCGATTTTTGAGGAAGAAGGTAACTTACTATTTACAGAGAGTGTTATTTAATAGTAAACATTGTTGTAATAATTTCAAAAAATTAATGTGGATCAATTTTTATATCTTGTGAGTCGAATTTCGTAAACAGGATGTCTTCAAAATAAATATTTAATTCAAATTTATTGCACCATTATTTTATATTTTTATTTTTGTTTCTATGTATTGCTCATTTATTATTTTTAATTCCTGACGTTACTGTTAGTTGACGCTCACATAGTCGCAAGAAACTAATTTAATATAAAAATAGTTCATTCGGTTTTACTGATAAACTTGCAGACTAGTTGATTCGTAGATATTGATGATCATATACATACGCAAATGTTCATAGTTGTGCGATTTGTGAATACTTCCATTAAGATTTCATAATTGAATTTTCTATATCTATACTTTCTGTAGTTATAGCATGCAGAAATATTTTTCTATCATGATTTAGTGATGCTATTATGTACGTATAATGCAGTGCGTTATTACTAAACAGCGCTTAATACAGTTAAATGTATTGAAACTAACAGCTTAATTAATGTATAGATTGTAATTCTATTTACAAATTAAATCTAAATTTTACACAACCCTTAGCAACTGGAAATTCCCAAGTACAAAGCAATTTGATTGCTATACCTAACACTGGAAAGTCCCAAAACCTTCGCTCCCGGCCACTGACGTGTTTCAAATAAACAGAAATTTAATTGTCGTTCATACATATGTATGTATTTATTTATTTATTAATAAGGTAAGTATTTGCTTTTTTTCTGAGACAAAGGACGACGGAATGATTTCATCGCTAAATGGAGCAGTTTTTTGGCATATTTTTAGTTTACCACTATTGTTAATTGCAATTGTTCTACCGTATTTAACGAGTTCTAATAATTAATTGATTATTATATAAACATTTTAATTATCATAAATACTAGAGGCAAATGAATGAAAGTTTAAGAGAATAACAAGCTCATGCACGTAAATCACCTTGTCTGGTGTAAATTTCCTAAAAATGTTTATCTGTTGGATAACGCAGTACAAAAACGCGATTTTAGACACTGTAAGGTCACAGTTAATTAATTTATATATTTACCGTACATGTGCAAGAAAATAATATATGATTATCCGTCACTATTTATACGCTAATAGGTGACCATGAACCAATATCATAAGGTTTTAGCAGGTTTTGCTAAACAAAAAGTTTGAAGCCTGTTGTACACAGCACATTTTGTATGAAATTCTAACGAGTTTTTTTATGCAGTTAAACTAATGAAATGTAAACGAGCCCGGTAGCTCAATGAATTTTATTTCTAATTATTATAAATTATAGTTTTAACAAAGTATGAGTTCACCTTTGTACTAGCTGGTGGAATGCTGTGAAATAAATTATACCTTATTATACGTTTCTGCCTAGACACTTTAAGTATCTGTTGCATCTTAACTTTATACAGAGTAGAGAAATAGTATAACCTGGAATTAACCTAAATATTGGAAACTGTTTAGATTTTCTCTATCTAACTAATGTTTATTGCAACATACGGTGCATTACAATGTGCAGTAAATATTATTTTTACCTTACTTCGTAGGATATGAACTGGCTCTACATAAGTAAATACCAATAAAATACCACAAATATTGCTGATTAAAAATATATGCATATGGTATATACAGTAGCAATCTTTTATTGCGAATGGCCGGACCGTTACTTTGTCTGCGCTAATTTCACAGCTCAAACTGAATTATCCGAAAAAAAACATGAAAGTATGTGAAACTGCGTAAATTCATTCACGAATTGACTTCACATTCATTCGGAGTGAGGCTGTATAATGAGCCAATTTGTCACAAGAGCAAACTGATGCCTGGCAACCACAAGCTAGATTTTGTACGTTTAAAATCAGTCAACCATTGTGGAATCCCAGTTCACTTTGAATTCCTTTACTTTTATTAAGGTGGTTTATTCCATGGAAAAGTATAGTCATTCGCCTACTACTATTAAGCAAATGTTTCGGTAAATGTTTATCGAATGCGAAAAAGTTGCAAATATCTGTACAATCAACTTTAAAACGAAAACTATATCTATTTTGAAAGCAGCGAAATACATTTAGTGGTGATGCAATTGATAGACAACTAGTTTTATTTTTAACTTTGCATCAGATACATGCATGTTAAATAAGCCATAGTGTTGGTACTTCTTGCAGTGCCAACTAAACTGTAGAATGCCTTCTAATTACAAGTTTTGTAGTATTGGGTCTTAATTGCTAGGTCTTGTATCACAATTAGATACACATTGCTGTGCAGATATATAGTACCAAGGTCTAATTCATCTGATTTACTCCGTGTAGGTGTATTTGTGGCTTTTATTTCAATTATTTATTGAAAACGTGTTTGTTAATTAAGTATGTATGTGGGATGTAAGATGGAACTAGATTGTGTTTGTGTTGACGGCTTCTGAATGTTAACCAAATCCGTATTGCAACATTATTTGCTGTTTAGTTTAGCTCTGTAAAGTGCACTGGTAAATTTGCATTTTATAATAAATAGAAAACATAATGAAGTAAAATTGGTACAATATATGGACGTTTTAAGATATTTCGGTCTTAGATTAATGGTTGATGATATCGCGAAACGATCTACTATTATTATTTTGTTAGTGAAGTCTTCCTATGAGTTTGTTCTGTAAATATTCATTACGATCTTGTTTCAGAAAATATTGGATTGGTAAATCGATTTCTAGGTAGCTTCTTTATTACGCAACTACTGTTAATATATTGGAATATAAACTAATCACATATTATATTGGTCCCTCGGATAGGTGAAATATCTATTTTCAATTATTTTAATTGTCTATGGTTGTACCGTTCCCATTCCCCCAGCAGTCTCAGTTCTTTTTAAATGATTATTTCTCAAAATATAATAAATATCAGTCCTACAGGTCCTTTTATTGTTTTTAATTAATTCACGCATTGCTATTATGCTTTTACAAGATGTGTTATATTATGATACAGAGCAGACTAAGACTTCATCGTCTCCAACCAACAAGATAAAATATGATGATGAGTTAGAAACGGATGAAGTGAAAATATTTGCTCTTAGTTTTGTCAGAATGTATAATACAAGAGAGCAGAACATAATGCGATGTTCTATGGTCATGTTTTATTCAATTTTGAATGTAGCAGGAATTAACAGTTTTGTTGTATAATTCATATTACCTCAACCACAATTCCAAAAGGTATATTCATTTTTAATCTTAATGAACACAACCAATAACATTTAATAGTAGACTGTATGAAATATGGCAATTTTCCCAAAATCCCTCAGAATTAACGTACAGAAATTAGTTTATGTTCCATGTTAAATGAATAGAAAAAATACGTTATGTCGCTGTAACTGTTTAAAATTCCTCTGTTTAGCAGATGTAGTCATATTATGCGAAGACTATCATCACAATTCATATTAGGCTGTGTGATTCAAGGTTCTTGTCCAGTTATATTTCTGATTTATTTTTATATATATTTATGAGTATTTATTGTTATTTTTCATGTTTATTTTCAAATTCCTGTTACTAAGTATTTACTATTTACTATTTACTATTTGGTCGAAAAATGATGTTATTTTTAGTTGACTACTTACTTACTCACAATTTTGTCCATAAAATTCATTAAAATTAATAAAAATTATATTTCCTCACTGTGGTCATGGGTAATTCTAGTATGTAACGTAAAAATTGTCACGAATTGATACTGATTGCGATCATTTTTCTAAATGTGTCTCTCAGATCGACGAGTCTTCCTCTGTTCAAAAATTTCGGGCGGCCCCTAAAGCCTTAAACATTGACAGTAATATTGAAACTAATTGGTATAGAAAAGAAATAAAATCAGACCGATATCTAAACTTTAATTCTTATACAACTCTTAAATATAAAAGAAGTTTAATAAATAGCTTAGTCGATAGAGCTATATTACTGTCTACTAAAAAATTCCATAATAAAAATATTTTCTTAATCAAACAAATGTTAATAAAAAACAATTACCCTTTACTTTTCATTAACTCTAATATCAATAAAAGAATACAAATGCTTAAAAATAAAAATAAAAACTTACCTATCGATTTACAACCTAATTTCTTTGGAAATGAATTTAATAATAACCAATTTAACATAAAGTCACAATATATCACATTACCTTTCATTCCTAAAATGTCAATACAAATTGAAAAAGTTTTAAAAAATTATAATTTTCAAATTGCTTATAAAAATCACAATACTATAGGACAAAAATTTTTCAATAACCTAAAAGACAAGCCTAATATTGTTAATGAATTTAATATCGTATATAAAATAGATTGTACAAATTGCAACGCAAATTATATTGGACAAACTAAACAGAATTTAAGTAAAAGAATTAATCAACATAAAAATTCAATAAAAACTAAAATAATCACTCCTAATAAACCAAATACTGCTTTATCTTGTCATGCAGTAGAAAAACTTCACAATTTCAATTTTAATTCTCCCAAAATTTTACACAAAGAATCTAATTTAAAAAAGAGACTCATCTACGAAATGATAGAAATAAAAAAAAGTCCAAATTCTGTAAATTACAAGACTGATATTGAAAAATTAAATATAATATACCATAAACTTTTTTAATTTAACTAAA
The DNA here is from genome assembly GCA_014611495.1 of Limonius californicus. Classification (NCBI taxonomy): domain Eukaryota; kingdom Metazoa; phylum Arthropoda; class Insecta; order Coleoptera; family Elateridae; genus Limonius; species Limonius californicus. Next base: position 14,034 of record JABXWE010023217.1, read on the forward strand.
ATCACTTTAAAGTTTCTCTTTTTTTGTAATTTATAGAATATTGAACTTTTATTGAAAAATATCCTGTACATCATTTTGATTTTGTATTGTATATAGTCATGTAACGCATGCGCTATCTTCCCCTTTTGTTTCAAACGCCATTTTTATTTCTGCTTTGCAACGGCATGTGACGAATTTTGTAAAACTTTCTTATAACTTTTATTCCTAAATGGATTATAAATAACTAAATTAAAGAGGTGTGTCTAATTCCACCTCATCTATTTTGAATATGTTTTGAGTTCTTATAATAACATTATGGTAAGTTATTAATAATCAGAAATCTTATATTTTCACTTTACTTAATATACTCATTGTATTTTCTTATATTACAGGAATATTACTTTTATTCTTAAAGACTTACTTTATTTTTTCTGAAGAAGGTCCCATGGGACACGAAATATAATATATTTTTTATTTCAACGAAGAATTTTATTAGCTGCACATCCCTAACCTCAAATAATTAAAACTTATCAGCTGTACTCTTTATTCATATTTTAAAGCATAAATACTTAGGCAGGTGGTTTTTATTATAATTTTCCTGAAAAAGCATAGCAACTGCCCATGTTTAAGGAGTAGAATTAATGTTGATCTATAACTTTAACACACTTTTCTTGAGTGCAGTGTTACAAACTGATCCACAAGTCGACAGTTTTGCAATGAATGCCCTTCACCTAATTTTTGCGGCGACCAGACCAATATTGACGTATATTTGTTATTTTCATTAGCCGCGTACCCAGGATTATACGACATCATCCAGTTGACTAACTTAACAAATTGCTGATCATCATTAAGATAGTTCCGATTTAATGTAAAATTGTTATGTGTAATTCCCGTTTACTAATTTTTACCATTCATAAAATACAATTCTAGAATATATGTTTTTGCCATTTTTTAGACGTTTAAATATGTAAATGATCAGAGATTGTTTAAAGTACGAGAAACCTTTGGCGAAGTGTTTCGTCCATTTTTTTCTTCTTAGTCGTGAGTGATACATACGAAATTATTTCTAGCAAGTCAATTGTTACTTTTCAAGTATTGTATGGCTAGCAAAATTTTCGATGGCGGTTGTACATTATATGTAATATATCGCGTTTTACACGTATTGTACCGTAAAATATATTATCAGAAAGGTAAATGAATTCCTAAGCTTCTGAATAAATTGGCAGAGATTCGAAACATATCAGTTCCGTCGAATCTTAATGCTCTGTCACACTTATTGTTTAAAGCAGGGGTCGGCAACTTTTCCGAGAGATCGGGTCACTTGAATAACCAATAAGTGGAGGCGAGTAGGTGGGGGCGGCCGTAATGCGACACTTCTAAGAAAAGGGTTTTTCTGTAAGCTTAGTTATGAAACCAATGACGCTATTTTAATCCTTAAGTCTAGAGGTGGTATATTATTCGATTCACAAAATCTCGAATCCATTCACTGTACTAGGTGGTGTGGTGGTAATAATCATTACCCTCCCGGTGTGTACCTGCGAGCTATTTGGGTTGTGGTAGGTTCTAGTATACCACGTTACAGTTCCATCATCATACAATCAGTTTGACGATTAGTGAAACCAATAGGAATGGAAATGTGACAGCCTACAATTGGTTCTCGAAGCAAAAGCCTGCATAATTTTAAATTTTTTGTGTGTGCACTAATAATGGATATATTGGACTAGTAAAATCGACGGCCGCTACGGGACGATAAGAGTTTTTATGAAACATTAAGCAGGTCGAACTATAAAAAATTTATTGACGAAACTACGCGGGATTCAAGAAAAGTCCTAGAGGGCCCCATGCGACCCGCGAGTTTTCGACCAGTGGTTTAAAGGATGGAAGACAGAGTAAGAAGAGTTACTGTCTTCGTACCAAGCTTTATTAAAGCTAGATTAGAATGGGTTATAACTTATAATTTCCTATTTATGATTTATTAGTAATGTGTTTTAATTTAAAAACGATATGGTACGTGTAGCTGTAGTTGTAAACACAAACAAAGTCTCTGTTAAATAGAATGTTGTTATATTTGAGTTTACCGTTTATACTGGGATTGAAAATTTTGTTGTTTGTTTTGTTGTTTAGTATTTCCACGTCCCAGTACTTTTGGAAATTTGATATAATTTATGTTGTTATCTACAAATTAATTGCCCTTGCTTGGGCTTGGGTCCGTTGTGACTTAAGGCAAAGAAAATCTGATAGTAATTAGGATTCTCACAAGAGGGATTATAGCTTTCAACGTAGTCACTTAAAAATGTGGTAGGTAAAAGTAGCGAAAGGACACTATTTGAACTGGAGATGAAGATGTCTGGAGTCTTTGTTTAATCCTTGACCGGCGGAAATAATTTCAGTTGCTCAGAAGGCTCGTATTTTGGTGTTTTTACATCAATTTCAAAACACCAAAGTGCCTATGCCCTTAAAAAGAGCTTGCACATGATAATATAATTATAATACCTTTGTTTCTACAACCAACTTTAGTTATTGACCTACAAACTAAAGTTTATTCATTAAAAACGCTTGTTACAAGTAGCGTAAAAATTATTTCTAACATGATTTGCATTCTGTTTGTACAGTAAAGCAATTATCACACTTATTAGAATTATTTTTCATTGCCTACACAGACGGCAAACCTTCCGGTCTCAAGTAATCCAAACTGATTATCTCAGGTATACCAAACATTGTTTCCGAAGTTTATTGTAAAGCAGCTTCATAACAGCTTCGAGGAATACACAAAGGCCAAAAGTGGTGTTTCGGAGAACGGTAGAGTTATTAAAACAATAAAAGTCGGGGTTATTTGAGACCTGGTGTTTGCCGTCCGAGGGCTAAATGTCACCATTCTTAAACTACCCCAGTGGCTATAATTGGAGTACTGATAACTTGGAACTAGAGCGTTTAGAGTGGACACTACTACCTAACATCAACCTACACACGATATGTTATTATTTTTGAAATACTACAGACTAAATTTGTTTAGAAAGTCAATACTTATCCAAATTCTACTGCTTGTTTTTTTAAATTGATGATATTTGAAGTACTGTCGGTTATTTTTAGCAATTATTTAATCTCTTTAGAGAGACTAAACTATGTTTGAAATCATTAATAATAGTAAAGCAGCATAAAGGAGACAACGACCCGTCATCGTGTACAGCACAGGTTTCTGAAATCTACATTTAACAACGTTCTTAAATTGACACCTTTACACCTTCTCATTTGTAAATCTATAATCCCTGGAACAAAACGCTATTTAAACAATACCTATTATTGCATGATGTCTGGAGTGTTTTAATGCAAATCAGATGCATATTTCTTTCGAATTAGAAAAAAAAATATACATTTCAATGTCGCTGTGGAAATAATCTTTGTTGAATTGATTTATGCATTACAAGATAAAGGATTACACTTGTGAGATATTACTTTTATCGCTTTAACTTGGGTGTATATAGAATGTGTTTAATCTCACATAAAAGGGAAACATTGCGAAGCGTCAATGATAATGCTGCAACTTATCCTAATTAAATTTCTTATAAACAAGAGGTCCCAATAAAATACTTCCTTTCATTAACACTAAATAGGAATAAAATGCATACACAGATGAGATTTCTATTGTATTTATGGTAATCACGAATTTATAGTGAACACAGTACTATGACAGTAGTACACTTTGACATAATAAGATTATGGTAATATGAACACAACAGCGGCTATTATTATATTATTGATAAAATTATAACCATATAGATTACTACATTGAAAACTTGGTACTTTTCATTGAATTTATGGAACTGTATTTGATTGCCCAGTATTTTCAAAAAAATTTCGATTCGCGTCCAATAATGGCGTCAAAACTTGTTTAAATTATAGACAAGTCTCGAAATGAAATAGTTCAAAACTCCCACGCCTCAAATGATTGAAATAATGGCCAACAGTTCCAACAAGCCCATGCAGTTGGACCAAAATTCGGAGTGTCCATATAATTCACTTCATTCGGATAAGAAACTGCATATTCTTGCAGAACACCTTCACCTTTATCTGAAGCAGAGATTATATAGTATTCCTACACTAGAATTGGACTTGGGATATCTTGTAGGCAAAGGCCAAAGTAGCAGAAGATGCCAAGCAGTTACACTCTATTTTAGAATTTAAGTCATCGTCTGAATGCTTAATTCCTGTATCAATTTGAAAGTTTAATCCATTGATAGAAAAAACTTGCCCAGTATGACAACCCTAATATCATATTTCGGGTATCCGGTGAAAATCCCGAAACAAAATATCGAAAAACAAAATCTGAAAAAAAAATTTGGCCATTCGAGATTTTGTCTTTCGAGATTTTTGTCATTCAAGATTTTTGTATTCGAAATTTTCGTTTTCGAGGTTTTCATATAGAACCACTATTCGCATATAATAAATATTCATGAAAAATTCTGTTAAAACAGTCAACTAAACTATGGAGAAGAAATACTATGTATGACATAGAAGATCTGTAACCGGTAGCAATTCTATAAAAATTACAGTAAAACGAAAAGCAAGAGAAATAAAAATGTGGATGATCTAAAAACATCTAGCAATGGACAGAGAATGGCTGTAAATAAGTAAGAAGGGAAAAGGGCTCAACTATGAAATATTTGCCTTCTTTTACTAAGAAAGATGGCAATATTATATATTGCTGTGATTAAACAATTCATTTCATACAGGGTATCTTAAAATAGCTTCATTAGATTTAGCAATAGGTTAAGATATCTCAATTAGAGCATGTTGTAGCACAGCATTTTACCCTTTTTAAAATCTTTAGAACATTTAACGAATAATAAAATTATCAAATTAGTTACCATATTTCTAATTTGTTGCCTTAGGATTTTTAAATAATTTTTAAAGATTTTACGACTTTTAATTTTTATTATCTTTTTCTATTTTCTTAATTTTTTTCAAGATTTTAATACTAATAGTTCCCTAAGTTAAATTCCTAACCTAAATCTCCCCTTTATATTGTAATTCGTAAATAATGATAAACAAACCAATTCCCTTTTCAGAATGTATTAAATTTATTTCTGTTTCATTCATAATTATATTAGGGTAATAATCTGTTAAGCAGAGTAATTCTTGTTCTTTCATTATTGTCCTTATGTAATATCCTTTGCTTGGATAACTTTCATACCTTTGCTGGACCTTTTGGCCTCTTTGCATACTAATAATTGAATCTTCCGATGTTCCTCGTTGCATCGTTTCCTTGTTTTTTATAATTGTATTGCCCAGGAGTTAATTCTTGTCTCATACCCTTTTTATTTTCCTCTAACATTTCAACATGTTTCTCATTAGTTTCTGAGCCTTCTAATCTATTTCCATCTAATTCTTTATCCATTTTCATATCAAATCCTTCTAATTCCATATCATTTTCATTCAGTTCCTTATTATTTCCATCAAATCTTTTTAACAGATTCCCTTCATATTCATTAATCTTTCCTATCCTATTCCCATTATATTCATTAAACTTTTCTACCATAATCCTATCATCTTTATCTAACTTTTCTATCATATTCCCCATATTTATCAATATTTTCCTTATTATTTTCATCAAATCTCAATCTTTTCTATTATATTTCCTTTATATTCCTTTTCAAGCTTTCCTACCATATTCCCAACGTATTCATCTATCTTTTCTATCAATTTCTTTCCTTTTACCTTATTAATTTTCCTATCATTTTCATCTAATCTCCTACCCATTTTCCTATCAGTTTTCGCAAATTTAATTCCCATTTTTTGTTGCGTTCTAACCTTTGTTCTTCCAATTGCTGGTTCGTTTTTAACTTATTGTAATCCCATTTCTGGTTCTCTTTTAACCTTTCTTTGAACCCTATAAACTTTCTAATCAACATTTCATTTGCATATCTATCCTTGATGTTTCCTGCCTATTCTTACTTTTAGTCACGCTAGTTCCCTCTTCTGAAGTTTCTTCGACCTTCTTTATTGCCATTTTTTTCTCATTTTTAACTACTTTCTTATTTTTATGTTCCTCTAGTTTCTCTCCTATTGCCCTATAAGACTTTTCGATGTTCTTGCTTATTTCTACATTATATTTGTCAAATTCATCAGCCACCTTCTCACCTTCTCATTTCCATCATTTCTACTATATTTTCTTGCGCTTGCCTCTTAAGCTCATCCAATATTTTATTATTTTTATCTAATTCGTCCACAAGATTTCTATTATATTCTTCAAATTTTTTATCCAATATATTTTTCACTCGCTCTTCTCTCCCTAGAATATTTATGACCTCACTAATTTCTACTTAGCTCTCTAGTATCCATCGTGAATTATAATTTTCCTACACTTGCTACTTTAACCTGACAATTTTTCCATTGTTACCCAACATTCACCTTACGATCTTATACTCCCAAATTATAATGGCCTAATCGTACTGTAGTATATTAAAGAACTAGTTTCATAAGGCCTTTTCTTAACGCACGAGTCCAAGTTTGAAAAACGAGACGCGGAGCGTCGAGTTTTTCAACGGACGAGTGCGACAAGTGGTCTTATGAAACGTGTTCTTTATACTATTTTTTCTATTGAGGAAGTTTAAGAGTATTTTAAATAAATTTATGTAGAAAATTTTACGTCAAATCGAT
>JABXWE010023218.1:0-15416 GCA_014611495.1 Limonius californicus
TTGTTTACAAAATTTAATATGGTTAATTTGCAGTTACAAGGCGACAGTCTAAATTTGATTAAAACAAAGTCCATCTTATCAGCGTTTCTTGCCAGAGTTAAACTAATGAAGCAAAATATTGGACGGGGCGAATATTCCCAGTTCCCCAATTTGTCACAGACAAACTGCCAGGAAGACGACGTTTCAACCTACGTTCAACATTTAAATGTCCTCTATTCAGATTTTGAAACTAGGTTTGAGGATGTTTTGACTATGGTAATACCACCGTGGATAATTAACCCATATGGTGACATAGAAGAAACGGATGTCATAATACAAGAGGAACTGACTGAAATAAGTACAAACGAAGAACTTAAGGTTCAGTTTAAGCACGGATATCAGCACTTCTGGCTGCAAAAAAACATACCCGTTACTTATCCCGTATTATGGAATATAGCGAGGAAATTTTTAATTTCCTTTCCATCGTCATACCTAGTGGAAAGGGGGTTCAGCGCTGTTACCAATCTCCTAACGAAAAAAAGAAACAGACTGGACATCATTAGCCGAGGAGATTTAAGATTAAACCTTACAAAATTGACGCCAAATGTTGATAATTTATTATTAAAGCATCAGGTTCATCCTTCCCACTAAAAACATTTAATTATTGCTTAGTTTATTTTATGTTACGTTTATTTTATGTTACGTTTATTTTATATAACAGATAAAAAATTTTATTTTGAGTAGTTTTAATTTAAATTCGATTAATAAATGTATAAAACTTAACATGTGTTTTTACTTTAAGTTTTTAACACTAAACTTCACTACAGTTAGAAATTTACAAAAAATCAATATCAGGTAAGTAGGGGGTCTACCAAAAACCGAAAAACATGGTAAGGGGTCTCCGACACAAAAAAGTTTGGGAACCTCTGGTTTAGAGGATCATAATACAAAATTAATAGATGTGTTTTCTCGATTACGTCAATTTAATCTGAAACTCGAACCAGAAAAGTGTAAATTTTTACGAAAGGAAGTGGTGTATTTAGGGCATAATATAACCGATCAAGGTATAAAACCAGACCCGTATAAGATAGGGGCAGTACGTAACTACCCAGTTCCACGAAATGTAAAAGACATAAAGTCATTTTTAGGGCTAGCTTCATATTACAGAAAATTCATTGAAGGATTCTCGAAAATAGTAGCACCCGTAACAGGTCTTTTAAAAAAAGATATGAAATTATTTGGTCAGACTCTTGCGCCAAATCGTTTCAAGACTTAAAGGAGAAACTTATAACTGCTCCGATTTTACAGTATCCAAAATTTAGCGAACCATTTATTGTAACTACAGACGCGAGTTCCAAGGCAGTAGGTGCGATTTTGTCCCAAGGTAAAATAGGGAGTGATTTCCCAGGGGCGTACGCAAGTCGCGTGTTAAATTCGGCAGAAACACGGTATTCCACAACGGAGCGCGAGATGTTGGCTTTAAGTTGGGCCGTGAATCCTTTTAGACCATATTTGTTTGGAAAACATTTCATAGCAGTGACCGACCATAAACCATTAGTATATATAAAAAATTTACGTGATCCGGGTTCTCGATTGCTGAACATGCGGATGAAATTAGAATGCTATGATTTTGAAGTAATTTATAAGGAAGGGAAACGAAATATCAATGCCGATGCCTTAAGCAGGATTAGCGGGGATATTCGACCTACCGTCAGTATTATCAGCAAAGATAAAGATGGCATACAAAGTTATAAGCAACTTGAAAACTACATAAAAAGCAATATAATCACCAATATTAACGTTAAAGAAGGTAATGAGAATATACTAAACAAAATAGTAAATAATCAAGTCATTTTAATAGGATTATCACTAGATTTTGAAATTTGTAATGCGGGTTTACTACATTTCCAGAACAAATACAAATTAATGGATATATTGAAGAGTAAAGATTATTCATGAAAAGAGGTTGATGTATTTCAATTAGGTGATAATAAAATCATTACTGCTTTTACAAGAAAGAAGTTTACAGACCCAGTAAGGGAAAAGCACGTTTATAATAGTTTCATAAAAGTTCGACAAATATGTATAGAAAGTAAGATAAAGGAATTAACATTAGTCAGGGAAGGATTTAGCGAAGGCATTTTATGGAGATTAGTAGTATGCATGTTGCGTTATTTATTTAAAGATACGGATATCACAATTAATATTCTTAGAACAGAATCATCCTATTCGGAACGATTAAAAAGGGCAATCCTAAACGAATTTCACGACACTCCTTTGGGAGGACATCAGGGAATAAGTAAAACATTGAAACGGATCAAAAAGTTCCATAAATGGAAAGGCATGAAGAGCGACGTATCAAATTATATAAAAAATGCTCCAATTGCCAATTAAATAAAATTAATGTTCCTAAAACTAATATGCCAATGCAAATTACTACGACTTCATCTGAACCATTTGAACGTTGTTTCTTAGATATAGTAGGACCTTGAAATGCATCACGGAATAATAACAAATACGTTTTAACTTTTATTGACGACTCAAAATTTATACAAGCGATACCATTAGAAAATCAAGAAGCAGGTACAATTGCTGAAGCTTTTGTCAACGAAATTATTTTAAAATACTTTTATATTCCATCAGAAATTCTTACGGACAGGGGTTCAAATTTCAATAGCGATTTATTTAAAAATATGTGTCAATTATTTAAAATAAAAAAATACAAAGCACTGCTTATCATCCAGAATTCCATCCAGCATTAGAAAGAACCCATAGAACGTTAAAAGAGTATTTACGTAATTTTATAAATGAAAACAGTAACGATTGTGACGAGAAATTGCCATATTATGTTTGTAATCACAATTCCACTCCACATACGACAACAGGTTATGAACCACGAGAGGTAGCGTTTGGGCGACCTTCGAAATTACCAACCTCTATTACTAGGTCACCTCAGATTAATTACTCGTTTGATGATTTGATAACCGAAATTCAACTAAAATTTCAATATATTTGGCACGATGTAAGGGAAAAAGCTATTGCCGCGAAAAAAAATCGAAAGAATATCACGATAGGTCAATCAATTTGCGGAAATTTAAGATTAATGATAAGGTGTTATTGCATAACGAGGAAGTAAGACGGGGAAGAAGTAAAAATTAGGGCAACAATGGATTGGACCGTACATTGTTTTAGATAAAGTTTCGCCAGTAATTTATGTGATATGCAAAAAGAATCAAAAGTACACTGTTCATGCAAATCGATTAAAGAACTTTTACGATTGAAGCATTATTTGGAGTGTAGTAATTTTGTAAATAAAGTTTATACAGCACCTATTAAATTGAATCACTTGTAGATGTAATATTAGTATGACATTCGCTTAAATATAGACGCTAGTTTTAGTAATAACACTCCCATAAAAAAAAATAATAATAATGAAAAGAAAAAATACCCACACAAACAACCAATATTTAGACTAAGAATATTGTATCGTAGTAAGTAAGATATATGACTGGTAACAAAGACAAGCAGTGTAAATCAACAAATAGTGAAAGTGCGCAAGTGTAATTTTAAACAAGTACAAGTGAAGTAGACAGTATGGTGTTAATTAAATTTATGTAGTGAACTTATAATAGGAAAATGTAATTAATAATTTAAATTGATTATGAACAATGTGTAAATGTAACAGATAGTTTATGACCTTAGAAATATTTCAACAAATTATAAAAAAAAAGGAGGGTTAAATAACAAAAGTTTAACGAGTAAACATACTTTTTACATTCGTAGTTTACTCTACATTAACGGGGGAGATGTTGTAATAAACCTCATTGGGTTTTGGGAATTTAGGTTATTAAATAGGTAGTTTAAGTAAGTAAGAATGATTTTATTCAATAATTAAGACTTGAAACTTCTCACGGTATTAGAAATGCCGACTGTCCTATTTAATTACCCTAACCGAAGCGTCGGGCAAACCCTTTTAACTTATTGACCTCCTAGCATTAAAGTATTATATTACAATATAACACATGTACTACAGTTAAGCTGTAAGATTTGCATCCTCGCACGTATATTTGGCCTGGCGGTAAAACCAAAGGCGATTATGTTAACCAATAGGGTGGCAGCTTGTTGTCAACCCTGCCAATTTTGTTAGGAAGCTAAGTTTTCTTTTATACTGAAGGTAAAAAGTAGTAGCAGTTGAATTAAGATCATCGACGAAGCTACATCCGAATTATAGTTACAAAATATGTATATTATGTGAATAAATTGTACAAACAAGATGGATCGGGTTTATTAATTCTATCCCCTAATTACTTGGCTGCAATAAAGTAACCCGACTGAAGAACGTGTGAAACGAAGGTGTTAAACATTAACGAACCAGGTGTAGCACACAACAAAATTGGTGGCAGCGGTGGGATACCTTCTGGCGCATCAACACAACAAGACACGCGCTGCTCCTACACGGTGGATTTTCAAAAGTCGAACTGTGAACACATTATTTGAACACCAGGATTCTTTCAAAGAATGTTTAGACAAAATTATTGACGAAGATGGGATGGATTCAGTTACTATTAGTGAAGCAAGTGGTTTATTGAAACATTTGAATTGCTTTGAATTTCTCTACTGGATGAAAATATTTCATTTCATCATTCCACGTGTTGAAATGCGCGGGATTCGCAGTGCTCAACTGCAAAAGGCAATTGAACAATTCCAACAGCAAATTAATCGAATTAGAAATTCTACTGACAATGACAATCAAAAACGCAATAATGAAGAACCTGCAAGGAAAAGACAAAAAACGACAGCTGGAGATAACAGAGCTGTTATTGCAAAGGAAGTATGTTACACTATTTTAAGCCAAATTAGCGACCGATTTGATTTTAGGGATCACTTAAGCGCAGCAAAATTATTTGATTCTCAAAATTTTAAAACTTATAGCCATGCATTTCCACAAAAATATTTTGATGAAACTGTGAAATCTTATCCTATGTTGGACAGTGTAACATTGAAAAGTGAACTTTCAGCAATTTATGAGCGCGATGACATGTGTGACGTAGGTGGTATTTTGCCACTTTTAGTGACTGAACGCATTGGCGGTCCTATCAGTAGAAAAGAAGTTCGTCCAGCCTATCCCGGATTTTGACAACAAAGTCATAGACATCTTTTCCAGCATGAAAAATAGGAGAATGGATTTTATCATAGATTAAGGTTTCCTTAATCTATGATTTTATGTACAAAAAATAGGTAAGTTTTTTCTTGTGCTCACCCTCTTTCTTAACTCACGAGCCGCCACTGGTAAAAGAGAAGGAGATGCCACATAAATATATTTAAAAAAATTAAAGGTAAATCGTTCAAAAACTTAAAACTTCGATCCGGTTACATCTTCAGACTATTACCCAAAAATGATGATGAGACCGTGGAAGAAACTGTGGGTTGCGCTCAGCTTTACATGTTAACACAGTGACTTTTCAAAATATAAACTTTTTAAATATACAAAGAAATTTCAACCCATTTTATTAGAGATTTACTGTTGAAAGACCAAAATCGTGCCATTCGTTTCTGATAAACATATACAGCGTGGTGATAAAGCTTCGCACACGATCCATAATCCTGTTATTTAATGTTTTTTTTTTGGGAAAACCCCGAAACACGTCAATTTTGTTATTTAAAAAGTCGCTTCCTCAGCTAAATTTCTGATCTACGGCATCATCAAATATTTTTTAAACGGCAACCCCATTTTTTTCCTCGTTATTTTTATACATCTCCTCGCCTATTATATGGTGATATAAAACATTAGTTCCCCATAAAACAATTTTTTGAGAAAAATACACAAAGTTCAAACAATACAGTTTTGAAGATGGGCAAAATTTACAAAAATATCAATATACTACTATAATAATATACTACAAAAATTAAAGTGTTCTTACTTGAAAACCTCTTGTTTATGCAACTTTCGTTTACTACGTGGGAATTATTACATATTTTTAACATATTAATAGTGGTGAGTGGAAATGTTGGATATTTGTTACAAAAAAAGTATCATTTTCTATTTATCCAACCAGACAATTTCAGCACATTTTTCAATAATTTTTATTTTTATAGTTTTTTCAAATTGAATGCAGCAGATTTAGTACCACTATTCGGTCGACTTTTTAGTAATAATCGAATTTTGCTGTTTTGACCGCGGTCGGGGAAAGAGTTCCTTACGAGAGTTCGGCGTTTTAAAATATTCTGCTCTACATCGGTTTCTTCCGAGAAGTATTAATTTCAACTAAGAAAACTACCTGAAAATATTTCAGAATCCTATGGAGATATTTTTAGAAACACTCTGCGTAACTTTCATAATTTTATGCGTCTCTCTAAGTAAATGTGTTTTAGGAAGCACATGAATAATTTATTTCATTTTAAGGTCATTGCTCATGATTTTAATATTAGGTCCTACATTTGTTAGAATTCGTACAAGTCTCAAAAATACCGTTAACATTTTTTGTTAAATATTGTCACACTATTGATACGCTGATTACACATTCCGAATTTCCTAACATGCATTCCAATTCTTTCTGAAAGCTGATGTTATTAATATTACATGCGTAGAAAATCGGGCATCAAATACCAAACGACGAACCAAAATGAAAGAAAGACATAATATTGAAGAGATTTTGATAAGTATATGTAAACAACGGAAAAGATAATGACATTCGACCAACCATAATAATTTGTATTGTTTCAGATGATTCTGGACATGCAAATCTCTTTAAAATATTCTATCTTAATTTCTTGGTTACTACTTACTAGTGGTGATTCTTAATTTTAATTGCAATTTAGAAAGAAACAGTTTGGAGGCCAAAGCCAAAGTGGACTTTCTCAACTTTGGAATCGCTTTTTAGAAATTGGATAAGTTCGGAGAAGACGAGAACAAAGTTGATCAGACTTAGCAACACCAAAGATGATCGTTCTGTACCTCTCGCAACTTGCACTCATCAAGAGATGAGTTTTCTCTTGTTGTGGGTGTTCTGCATCTGAGATTCGGACTGCACTGGTTATTAGAGCTTTTTGCACAGTTGCTTTCTGCATCGGGTGGTGAAGCGAATTAGCGTTTAAATGCCTCTCTGTGAATGTTTTCTTTCTGTAAACTGCGTGCCCCAAGCTGCCATCTGGTTTACGTGTAACATGTACGTCTAAGAATGGAATACTTAATGAAATTTTCCTCTACTTCCATTGTGAATTGGATTTTATTATGAATTGAATTTAGGTGTACTAGAAATTGTTCTAGTGTTTGCGTCCGTGAGACCAAATGACGAACGTATAGTTTTAAGATCAGCTGCTGCCAAAGCTTTGGTTTCAAATCTTCCATGTATATGTTTGCAATAACAGGTGATAGCGGTGAATCCATAGCCGCTCCTCCAATCTGTTCATACATGTTGCCATTCCAACTGAAAAAGGTGTTTTTCAAACATATTTCGACTAATTGGTTTAGATCTATAGGTAGTTTATCTCTTCGGATCTCTAACACACCATCTACCGGTACTTTTGTGAAAAGGGACACAACGTCGAAACTGACTAAAATATCTCGTTCACGCTCCCTCACAGCTTAGTAGAGAAGTATCTTGCTAAAGCATGTGTAGGAGAATTTATAGCACTCACAATAGGTCTGAGTGGAACTCCAACCTTGTGTATTTTGGGTAAACCATAAATACGTGAGGTGATAGAGTTTTTGGGTATGACGTGCTGTTTTTCCGTGGCGTCAATCGCATCCGAGCAGTTGATAGCAGCAGTAACTTTTGAGATGAGAGAGTTAAGCAGATTCCGATTAAGCCTTCTGTAAGAGGAATCGGATAATAATGTTTCAATTTTTAAATTATAATCTGAGGTGTTCATCACAACAGTAGCATTGCCTTTATCTGCTTTAAGTATGAAGACATCTTTGTTATCTTTTAGTAATTTCAGTGCTTCTTTCTCATTTTTACTGATATTGGAGCGGGGCGGCGTCACTCTTCATATTATGCTTGATACATTCTATCTTATGCTTTCAGAAATTACTGTAGGTAGTCTGTGAATTGCTGCTCCTACGCCAAATACTATGTCTTCCACCGGAATGCGCCCGAAGGTATCTGGATGAGATTCTGCGACCCATTCTTCTTCCGTATGCAACAGCAGTGGATGAACAACACACGTTTAGAGATGATAATGGTCGTTCACACCGGGCAAACATCGTGGACAACTGGTTTGATGACATGGGAATCGATAGAATGGACTGACCAGAAAATTCCCCTGATGGACATGCATGGGATGCATTAGGAAGACGTGTTGCTGCCCAACATATGTCATTAGGTGCAAGTTCAGCACTTCAAATTGCTCTCAGATAAGAACAGAAGCGATTCCAGAAGAACTTTTTGATAATTGGACTCAATTCTTGCCAACAAGATGTCAAACCTTTGGTAGCTCTTTGTGGAGATCGTACGCATTATTACACATATTACAATTAATTGTAAAGATTAAAGACTGAAAAGATGAAAATTGAAAAGTTGTACAGAAAGGGTATTAAAAACAGACCCATACATTTATCATGCATATGCCAGGATCAACACAAAAAATAATCTTAATTAAGACTTGACGATTAATCGGCGAAATCCAATCCGGATTAGAATCTGCAGTCGATCAGATTGGACCGAACCAATTCTCTCCCTTTTAAAGTGAAAAATAGTATCTATCAGAACCGGTCGTAAAAAGCCGCAAATAAGTATTACCTTTTTTATTTGGCAGTAAATTGATAAGAGAATTGATGGCAGAGTCGGAAATAGCTGATTAAAGTGATTGGAAGGCAGATGCGGTCGCGATTCTCGATCCCATCTGAATCGGCCATGTATCAGACGTCATAAAAAGCGCGATAAGTATTCTGGATCAATTCGTTTTACTCTTAATTCCCCATCCCCGGCTGCTTTCTTGAGGATATACTTCCAGAAAACTCGATTTGTTACAACTTAATAATTATCTGACTTTAAAGGGCCGTTGCGACTGGAGCCCGAATTTCAATCGGGGCATGTTTGAAACAAAAGTTCGGGGAAAAACTTGTGCACGTCGTACGATTCTCAATCTCATTAAAAATGTCTAAAGAGGTTCTAAGAGCCAAGACTGACCTTTCAGCCCCGTCGAGTGGTTGCTAGAACACAGCGGCTTGAACACGCGTAGATTTTTACTTCAAAGTTCAAAAAACTCTCGAACAATCTGGACTAAAAAAGAAATGGCTTGAAAAAACTAACAAAAAAAGTTTATTTGTCGAAGAATCGGGTATCTAGCAAAAGTTTTCCTACTGAATTTATTGAAAAATGTTAACGCGGCGTTTCGCCGATTTTTTTTAATGCGAAAGTTTTCCTTTGAAAGAAAAGTCATTTGAAAGTTTGCAAGGGAATTGATATATTGCGTTTCTTTATTTTTCAATAATTAATTAAGCTTTAAATTAATGAAATGTGCTTGCGCTTCTTATTTCTTTGTTCCATGAAAGCAGTACTGCTAATTGAGAAGAGTAACATATTCAACATGGTAGGTTTCAATAATATGGTATTTATATCTTGTTCATGCAAATCAGCGATCTTGTCTGTAGAACACGCATCTTACCTTCTTTAAAAGGTGATACAATTCTTAACTACCGAACACCCCATTCTGTTAATTTTAGGCCAACCTAATTTTTCGGGTTTTGATCAAAATGGCGATATAATTCAGTCATTAAACTTAGATTGGTTTTCCTAATTTAATGTAGGCTTGTGGGTTTTAAAGTACTGGGTGGCCATGAATAATTATTGGGACGCAGATGGCTGCAAAATTGGAAAATTTTTTGCCGCTTACTTCATACTAGGTATGGTCTTCCTGAATTGTAATTTGCAAATTCACACATGGCGTCACGCTTGAGAAGTAGACGAAAATATAAACTCATCATGTGCTTCTGTTCAAATTATTTATTACCTTATGTTATACATTAAAACTGTATGTAAAAGATGTTATGTTTCCTCTCCAAGCGTGACGTAACATAAGTACTGTACGCCTATGATTTTACATTTTTATTTACCCTCGTGTTTCGATATAAACAATCACATGTCAGTTCGATACCCGTCAGTTACAGAAGCTATTTTTTACTAAAGCAAACCAGCTCAGTGTACTTAAGCTATGTATGGTTGTGTTAAAATACAGGGTAAATCTACTAAGACGAATTAACTTGATATCACGGTTATTTGAAATATTATAAAAATTGTTTTTGGATAGAGTGCAATCGGCAATGCCCCTACGTAAAGGCATTATTAAAAATATTTTTGGCTATTCCGACATGATTAAATAATTTGCTTATATAATGTTTTTTTCAAAAATTGGAACTTTCAGTGTTAATCTCGGCTTGAAAATATTATCCGTAAAGATAAATTATTTTAAAATTGTTTTCCTTAAAAATTCTGCAGTCTTTAAATAAATGCTATGGATATCATACACCAGTACAACCTAGTTACGCTAATACTGTCTTCCCAGAATCTTTTAAATGCGGTATTTCACATTTACAAATTAGTTTGTGTCAACTGTTATCGATTACAGTCATTCGTGGGTTAATTTGTTTAATTTAAATCAATAGTTAAAATAATTAAGGATTTCAATTTTCCGTTTACCACTGTTACATGTTTGATTGATTCGATATCAGAAAAGCTACATGAACCGATGTGTTCAAGTGTCAGGTTGTCACGCGAGAAGCCCGGGTTCGATTTCCGGGTAAGGACTACTTTTTTTAAATTGTTTTTATTTTAATTTGGCTTTATGTCAATGTTGGCGGTATTAACAATTCCTTTGGTTTGTATTTTATTTGTCTTGTCAAGTCTTACTACCAGTATGGTTTAACGAACTATTATTATCACTAAATAGCTAAATATACAATATTAGTAAATAACGAATTGTTTACATTAACAAAAAAACTAAATTTAAGTTTTGAAAAGGTAGCCGCCGGGAATCGGAACCAGGTTTTCAGCGTAAGAACCTGATGCTTCATTAGAATAGCCCAGTTATACTCGTCCTTGGTCGAGGTCATTATTACATATAATAGTGTTACTTCGCGAATTGGGTCCTTAATTATTTTAAAAATTGATTTAAACTAAAAAAATTAACGCCCTACTGATAGAAATCGATAATAGTTGACTCAAACTAATTTGTATATACGAAATGACGAAATTAGCAACATTTGGGAAGACAGCGTCGGCGTAACACTGTTTTGCTGGCATATAATTCTAGTTAGATGTATTTGTGTTATATTTTATATTTTACGTTAATACCTCACTGATTTTAATTAACAGACCAAATTCAAAACATTTTTTAAATATTTAGTAGAATTCTCAAAGAACATGATTAAAAAAAATGAGCGCTACAGAGAACAACTTTCCAAGCAATGACTAACGCTAAAAGTTTTGATTTTTGAGAAATTAATTTTTAAACTCATTTTCTAAGCATTATTTAATCTCACTGAAGTAACCAAAAATATAGTTGATAGTGCCCTTACATGAGGAGCGCTGCTTATTGCAGTCTGAGCAAAAATAATTTTTCTAATATTTTAAATTATCTGGATATAAAGCTGATTCGTCTTAGCAGACTCACCCTGTACATACACTAATTCTTATATCCATATTTATGACTAACTGCAGATTAATAATAATAGTAATAATAATAATAATAATAATAATAATAATAATAAGAAGAAGAAGACATAATAATGTCTCGGATGCGTCAGGAAGTAGGGCTGTACCTGATGCGGATCAACAGCCCAACGATGATGAAACTGGCAATAGTCAACGGAACCTTGCTGCGGATGATGTGCCGGTAATACGACCGACAACCACCAAAGCAGGCTTACCAAGACGGCGTATGAAATGGACAGATGATATAAATAATAGTCTCATGCGCTGTTATCTAAAAATTACCAACAATGTAAAAGATTTAACTGGATACAGAACACAGTTACACAGAGATTTCGTTAATATACACCCGGAATTATCACATATAACAAAGCAAAGGTTGTCAGATCAAATTAGAGATATTAAAAGAAACAATAGAATACCACAATCATTGTTACAACTAATGAAAGCGGAAATAGAAGTTATGTTACAACATAATGAATTAGATGAACTCAACAATGAAAATGAAATAGAACAAACAGAAGAAGTGGCAGAAGAAAATATAAGAAATAGCCACACCAATAATATAGAAAATCTAGAACAAAATAATGGAGAAGGAGATCGTGAAGTACCAGCGCTGGAGCAAAATAAAGACAGACGCTTGCATCAAACCGAAAATATAAAAGATAAGTTTGCAGAAATGTATACAAAATACAATCATATGAATCCGAAATGTAGACCTGCACTACCAAAGCTTAGGCAGACTAAAAACACGGAAGAGACTCATAGTAAAATAAATGACATAATCTCGAATCGACTAAACAATATCAGTAATATTCAAGAACTCCATACTCTGATTTATTGTGGAGCAACTACCTCTGTAGTTCTGCATGGCCAAAAGCTAATTACGGGGTACAATACCCGTCCAAAACCAATGCGTAAGCCAGGATGGCAACACAGATTAGAGAACCAAATAGAAGAACTTAGAAAAGACATAGGACGTCTAACTCAAGCAACAAGAGGCAATAAATCAACAAAAGTGAAGAAACACATAGAAAGAATCCGAAATAGATACCAACAATCGTTGGATAATATAGAAATACTTGACAATTTAAAACAAAAACTGAGTGCAAAATCAAAAAGACTTAACAGGTATAAAATTTCTAATGACAGGAAGAGACAAAACCAAATGTTCGAAAATAACAGAAAAAAGTTTTTCAGAAATATGGATAATAAAAACACGCAACAAACGATAACACATCCACCAAAGAAGGAACATATAGAACAATTCTGGTCAAAGTTATGGTCAAATTCGATTGATCATCACAAAGAAGCCGCGTAGATAAAAGATGAAGAAAAAAGAACTAAACAAATAAAAGAAATGGAAGCGATTGAAATTACAACAACAGATGTAGAAAATGCAATTAAAAATCAAATAGTTGGAAAGCCCCAGGACCTGAAAAGGTGCAAAACTATTGGCTAAAAACATTTAGTTCTGTATATAAAAAAACAGCACTGCTATTTACAGAATTAATTAACGAACCTCAAAAAACACCAGACTTTCTAACTGAGGGAATGACATACTTATTACCTAAAGATGAAGACACCACTAATCCCAGTAAATACCGACCTATTACATGCCTACCTACGCTATACAAAGTATTAACATCAATTATTACGTGCAAGCTGAATCAACATCTAGAAGATCAACAAATTATTTTTGAAGAACAGAAGAGATGCATAAGAAATTCAAAAGGATGCAAAGAGCAATTAATAGTAGACTCAACCATCATGAAGCAAGCACAAATTAAACAGCGAAATCTATACACAACATACATAGACTACCGTAAGGCATACGACTCAGTCCCTCACTCATGGCTGATTCATGTTCTTAACACTTACAAAATACATCCAGTCCTTGTAAATTTCTTAGAAACTATCATGAAGACATGGAAAACCTCACTGATGTTACAAACAGAAGCTCAAACTATAACTTCAGATCTCATAAATATTAGAAGAGGGATCTTTCAGGGCGATTCCCTAAGTGCCTTGTGGTTTTGCATAGCTTTAAATCCTCTATCTAGAATGCTCAACAATACCAAATATGGTTACTACATTAAATCTGCAACTAGAAACCACAGGATCAATCATTTACTGTATATGGATGATCTAAAACTGTATGGTGCGACCAATCATCAACTTAATGCATTAATAAACATCACTGAAATGTTCAGTAAAGATATAGCCATGTCGTTTGGTATAGACAAATGTAGAACAAATTCAGTTGAGAAAGGACTTTACAAGCAACATGAAGGATACAAAACCGAGGACCAATACATAGACGCCATGAAGGAAAACGAGACATACAAGTATTTAGGATGTTTACAATCAAACCACATTGAACACAATACAATGAAAAATAAAATCAAACAGAAATATAAAGAAAGTGTTGAAAATGTCCTCAAGAAACGGCTAACTGGACGAAATATAGTAGAAGCCATTAACACTTATGCAATCCCAGTTGTGACCTATAGTTTTGGTACAACCCAATGGAGAATAACAGAATTAGAAGAACTAAATCGACTAACAAGAATGGCTTTCAATAAACATAGAGCGCATCATGTGCATTCATCAACGCAAAGATTCACACTACCACGTAATGAAGGAGGACGAGGAGTGGTAGATATCAAAACTGCATGGGCTCAAGAAGTTAAAAATATGCGGCAATACTTCTATTCAAAGGAAAATCACAGTAATCTCCACGCTACTATCATTGCAGCAGATAAAAATTACACCCCATTAAATCTAAGTAGCAAGGATGATCCTATAGAAAGTAAATGTACTACAAATTTGGAGAAAATGCAAAAATGGGCAACTAAAGAATTGCACGGAAAACATGCCTATCAACTTAATAAGCCAGAAATAGATAAAAAGGGATCGAACATGTGGCTGACCTGCAGAAGTGGCATTTTCGCAGAGACCGAAGGCTTTATATTTAGTATCCAAGATCAGGTAGTCAATACTAGAAATTATTCGAAGTATATAATCAAAAATAATATTCCTTTTGACAACTGCAGACAATGTAACACAACCACAGAAACAATTGACCACGTTATATGCGGTTGTCCCGTCTTAGCTCCAACTGATTATACATATAGACATGATAACGTAGGAAATATTATACACCAGGAACTGGCATACAAATATCATCTAATAGACAAACTAGAACATACATACAAATATACGCCTGAAACGGTACTGGAAGACGAAAACACGAAGCTCTACTGGAACAGGCAGATAATTACAGATAAACACATAGCACACAATAAACCTGATACACACACTAAACGGACACACACACTAAACTAACGGATAAAACAACCAGGAAAACATACCTAATAGAAATTTCGGTACCATTGAGCAACAATCTTATAGCTAAACATCAAAACAAAATTGAAAAATATAAACCTCTAACTGAAGAAATCCGTGTAATGTGGAAACAAACTAATGTATATATGTATAATATCTATTATTGTATCCGCTACTGGGGTAATTCCAAAGAGTCTACACGAACAACTTAAACGACTAAACTTATCCCCATATATCTACACAAAAATTCAGAAGTCTGTATTATTAAATACGACATCCATTGTGAGAAAATTTATGCAGCAAACGTAACTATCAATAAATAATAGAATATTACGGCTTGACTAAGTCCGCCGTAATAAAAACCAACCTTACCGGATTAAAATCTGTGAATACTGAATAATAATAATAATAATAATAATAATAATAATAATAATGATA
>JABXWE010023219.1:0-25663 GCA_014611495.1 Limonius californicus
CCAGACCTCAGACTTATCGTTGTAATCATTTTATTTTTTCGGTTGATTTCTATTTTTCCAAAGATTTAAATTAAAGAAAACCACTGTTCAAACATTACTGGAAGAAATTCAAATAATAAAGCACTATTTTATAGTATGTAGATGAAATTGTGTATATTCATAAACCATTGCGATAAATATCAAATGAATGTTTAGAAAAAATTTAATGAGATCTTGCTGCTAAGAGTTATACCTTTATTCTTTGAGGCTTTGGCGGTTTCTCAAATTGTCAATATTACAATTTACTTTCGGCTTGAACCGCGGCGTTATTTGGGAACTACACCCAGCATTATCGGGTAAGGTAGCTTGTCTGTCTTTACAAGCATTTGCTCTAGAAGTTAGAGCAATATTTGTTCGTAGGCCTTGCCTGCCTAAACAGGGCCGTGTGGTTAGATTATTTAAAACTTGGGGCGGACAAGGATTTGATCTTAATGTATTTTGTTTGCCAGGACAATAATACTTAATCGGCTTATGCCTGTTAGCTGTTCGTAAACCCATACAAACTAACGTTTCGCAAGACATTGCAGCTTGCATCTTCAGAGTAAATAGAACACAATGTTCTATTATCATACATTAAGATCAAATCCTTGTCCGCCCCAAGGTTTAAATAATCTAAGCATACGTCCCTGTTAGGCATACAGGGCCTACCAACAAATATTGCTCAAACTTCTAGAGCAAATGCCTGTAAAGGCAGACAAGCTGCAGGTCGGTCCTTACTTGATAACGCTGGGTGTAGTTCTCAAATGACGACGCGGTCTAAGCTGAAAGTAAATTGTAATATTGACAAGAGTTATAAATTTGACGAATTCGTTAAAATTAATGTACTTATTGTATAAATATTAAGCTGCTATTACATACGAAGAGGTATTGATATACAGTCAGCCTGGAAAGTTTCTAGTAAAGAAAAGTGAATATGGTTGCTATGGTTACAACTATGATGTTTTATACATTAGTTCTCAAAGTTTGACATTCATAAGCTGAACGGTGATCAAACTGTGAATTTTTTAAAACAGCATGTCAGAGTAAAAGAAGGAATTTGAGGAAATCGAGTTTCGGTCAGTTATTAAGTATTTATTTTTGAAAGGGTTATCGGGCAAAGAAATTTTTGCTGATATGATAGAAACCTTAGGTGATCCTAATTAATGTCCTTCATACGCCACTATTAAAAGTGGGTTGCAGAATATAAAAGAGGAAGATCAGATTTGAAAGATGAGCACCGCCCTGGAAGACCAAAATCGACGTATTGGAATTAAGAATATTGCAGAAGGATTGCACATTTTCTATGAACGTGTGTGTCACATCATTCATCACGACTTGGGTATGAGAAAGCTTTCGGCCAAATGGATTCCAAGATGCTTGAACGTTGATTAGAAGCGCGTTCCATTGACAACGTCAAAGGAAACCTGCGCCGTTTTGCAGAAGATTTCTCAAACTTTTTTTATCGGCTTGTTACTATGGACGAAACGTGGATCCATCACTATGACCCAGAGACTAAAGGGCAATCCAAACACTGGAAGCATGTTGGTTCTCCACGACTCAGAAAATTCCGTGTTCAAAAATCGGCTGGTAAGATTCTTGCTTCAGTTTTCTGGGACAAAGATGGGATAATTCTGATAGATTATTTGGAACGGGGTAGAACTATCACGGGAGCATATTATACTGAGTTGCTAACTAAATTATGTAAGAAAACTGTGGAAAAACGCCGCGGAAAACTTGCCAGAGGTGTGCTCTTTTTGCAAGACAACGCTCCTGCTCACAAATCGTTGATTGCAAATTGATGAAATAGGTTTTGAATTGGTTGACCACCACGCCCTATTCTCCGGATTTAGCACAGTCAGACTATTATTTGTTCCCAAAACTCAAAAAATATTTGAAAGCTAAAAGATTTTCGACAAATAACGATCAATACTTTATGATGAACGTTCTGCTAAATGTATAAGTATTAAAGAAGATTATGTTGAATAAATAAAATTTTGTTTTGAAATATTGTGGCGATTTATATGGTAGGCTAAGTACTTATCAATACTCCCTCGTATACAGGGAGCCAATCAAATCGCCAAAACTTATTTTAAAGGCCACCGTATAGCCACCCTTTTTTCTAGAAAAGCGCCCTGTCTATAACTATATCGCATAATATTAGTTTATTAAATAATTAGACATTACCTTATCCACACAGAAAAAAATAGGAAATAGGAAAATTACATATTTTATTAACCTTCCAAATGTACAGTTCGTTTTTGTAGCATGAAGTGCATTGTGCGGTCATACTGATCCCAAGCAATAGATATTATAATATCGTTTCAATTATTAGGTTTTTATTAAACTCACAGTAGGAACATAACAACAAACGTGTTTTTTGTAATATTTATAACCTAGAATTACTAAATATAATTAAAACAAATGACACAGAGTGTTCTCTGCATTTCTGTGCATCATCTTCCACAAGATACTGGATTAAAATTATAGGACACTACTGCACTGTTTACTGTTCACAACTAATCGTTATTTCATTAAAAAAAACTACCATAAGCCAACGTCGTTATGTGCTGTAACACATAATTTATCTAGTACGTCAACAGCATCTTTGGTGATATTATAAAATAATATTTCTTTAGGTTTGCTCTTTTGTTCGTCATCATTTACACTTTTAACCATCATGGAAGGCACAGAATGCTATCACAGATTTATTTTTCGAACATATGAAATAATCAATCTTCCCTATTTTGCTAAAACATTTCTACGTTGAATGCACAACTCGTTGTTTGTTTGGCAGAAATTTCAAAGGAAGTCACGTTGATCACAAAGAAAGAAATAGAATAACTTTCTGCATAAAAACATGCGTTTGTATGCTATACATTTCGAAGCTTAGGTAAATCCCCTTTATCTGGTACATTTACCAAAATATTTCGACTAAAATGTATAAAATCCCTGACCCAGCAGATCAGCAGAAGTTGGGGAAAGTACAATTCTTCGCAGTTAAGAGTCCAAACTGACAGCTACAGTAGGAAAAAAATACAACCGAAAAATGATTTTGTAACATAACATAACATAACAGTGGGGCTTAGATACTCCAGCAATTTTTGAATATAAGATATTTAGTGTAAAAAAAGCAGTAAAACCGCTTTGACATAGCCATTCTGTAGGTAAACATGTGGAATGAGATTAGCTAGAAGGAAATTGAGGTAGCATGTATTACCAGCATTTTATCGTAAAAAATTGAACACTGGGGTCAAATAGACTCCACGATGCATTAGAAAAGTTAAGCGTACGAATGGCTTAGCAGCAAGTATAAGACAGTAAGGAAAACACTTTCTTTTTTGTGTCTCAGCGTTTTCAAAATAATTTATATTATCATTAGCGAAGTAACAAACTGCAATTCATAAACATCATTCCAAATCATGTAATAATATTTTAAAGTTGGTTTTTACCAAGTAATCACCCTCGTTAATAACAGAAACAAATTTGGTTTTTCAAAATTAACGTAAAATAAGTACCAGTTTTATTTTTTACACCTACTTGCCGCAATTCATAATAAAAATTCTCTTCATTACTTTACAAATTTCTTCTTTTTATACAAAAAACATCATCGAAGAAATAATTTATTTTAACACAGATTCTAATTAATAGCAAGTTAACCTGATAAGAGGTAGTTAAAACCTTGAAAATGGACAGACAGTTCCTGCTTTTATTTGAATGACGAGCGTAATATAAAATACATCAGACGACTTATAACCCGGCGTTGCCACTCCTATGGGGTTCACTTATTCGGTAGCTCGAAAAACATTGTATATTGAGATGGCTATATACTCAAGTGAAAACGCTACTAGTGGCAAAGCGCTGAACTAAAATTTATACTCTGACCACTTTCCATCCATTATGAGGTCCACGTGATTTTTACTCCCGTTAGTCGGGACATGATCAGCTTCCGTTTGGCAAAATTACAAGCCCGAAACTTGTGAGGTCCGTATATTGGTCCTCACTTGTTGCCGGTGCTCACTCCTTACGGGACTTTTCAATGGCCGAGTCTCACTTAAGTAGCCATAAGTAAATATACATATATATATATATATATATATATATATATATATGCTGTGATTGGCTTCCAGGTATTCTTCCGCGTAGTAACTTCTTGGTCCTGGGATGGACCGGGATGGTTGTCTTGACGACGTTTCGGCAAAATCACATTTGCCATCTTCAGGTCTTGTCGGATAACTTTCTGCTGATGCTTCTTGTAATACGACTGTTGACGTTCGTTTCTGCTGGAGCTATATATACTTCTTGGCCGTCCCGTGTGGTTGCGCTTTGTTGATTTCGCGCTCGGTTGCGTGTGACGGGACCGGCTATGGCTGGAATGTTCTGATTTTGTTGAGGTGGATTTGTATTTTCTTGCTGGTTTCTGTAGTGTATTTGTTTTTTGGCAAGAACCGGTTTCCAAGCAGGTGGTAGTCTTTGGGTGTCATCACGAGAATTTAGATTTCTTGGGTGTTTCTCGATTTCTATTGCTTCCCTTATTATTCTTGATTTCAGGTGTCCTATGTTGGCCAGTACTTTGGTGTTTTCGAAAGCAATTTTGTGAGATGTTGTGCTTACGTGTTGCGCCAGTGATGAAGTCTTCTCGTTCTTTCGTACGGCATTCTCGTGTTCTTCTTTTCTCACATTGACTCGTCTATTCGTTTGACCTATGTATGTTTGATCGCAGTCCTGGCAAGGAATTTCGTAGACACCTTGATTCTCCGGAGGTATCCTTGTTTTGGGGTTTCGTAGAATGGAGCTGATCTTTCTGTTTGTTGTGAATGTAGTTTCCACATTGTGTCTTCGTAGAATTCTAGAGATTTTGTCTGTTGTTCCTTTGATGTATGGCAGGTGGGCTTTGGATGCAGGTTTTTCTTTTTCATCCTGTGGCTTAACTCGGCTGGGCTTAAGTGTATCATTGATGGTCTGGTTCTTGAAGCCATTTTGTAGCAGAGCTTTTCGGAGTTTCTTCATTTCTTGGTCTATGTTTTCAGGGTCTGCGAGTCGTTGAGAACGAGTGACCAGGGTTTTGACCACTGATCGAAGTTGTGCTGGATGGTGGTGTGATTCCGCGTTGAGATAGCGGTCTGTATGAGTGGGTTTCCGGTACACCGTGTGGCCCAGGCTTCCGTCTGATTTCTTCTTGACCAAAACATCCAGGAACGGTAGTTGGTTTTCTGATTCCATTTCCATCGTGAATTTGATTTTCGGATGGAGACTATTTAGGTGGTCCAGGAAGTTGTTAAGATGTGCCTCTCCATGTTGATATATATATATATATATATATACCATGTATAACTTTCTGTATGTTGAACTGGTTTAAATTTTAATAAAAAAAATACGATTTTCATGTTCACATTCATGACAAAAATATTGTAAACAACAGTTTGAAGTTACTCTGAGAACCCACTTAATCCTTACGTACATAAATAGGCAATAACAAAAACCACATAATTGTTTATTTTGCGCAAAAGGGAGTATTTTAATTTTTTTTTCAAGATTTTCACCTAGAACCGCGAAGACGCTCTACATCTACGATAATAAATTAAACAGAAAAATAAAAAATGTGCAATCAGAGGAACTACAGTGTGAAACGCATTTCAAAAGTTTATCTTTGCAAAAATTACTTTTATTTTTAATAACGTAATTCTTTGAGGCACAGTATTTACTAGGTTCTGGCACTCTTGTGTAGTAATTTCCTATATTTTTTCAGTTTTTGCCTTAGTTTTGGTATTGATTTAGCGGGAGTCACACGCAACCGTTTCTTCATTTCGTACCAAAGTGTATCAATCCGAGGTAAATCAGGACTACTCGAAACCTTCTATAAGAGTGGAATAGTATTATCTGAGAACCATTTTTAAGATATTTTTGACGTATGCCAGAATACTCTGTATTTTTGAAAGATAAAATCCTCTACAGAGACCAAACCTTCTTCCATGTCAGCAGAGACTCTTGTGAGGTGTTTAAATATTTTTCTATGTTAACAATGCCATCAATATAATACAGTTTTCAAACACATCTTGCAGACATTGAGCTCCACACCATAACAGATGCTGGATATTTTTCTTTCATTTTTTAACAGTTTGAATGGTAAGCTTCATTTTTTGACAAATATCTCTGCTCTGCCTGTCACCTACACAAACTTCAAACCGAAAGTCATCACTGTTTAGACTTCCAACTAAAATGTTCTTCTGCCCGTTTCAATCACTTTTTCTTTTGCTTCAATCAAACAGTGGATTTTCCTTACCCTAAACAAATTACGTTATTTTTTGAAAATTTACATTTATAGACAGCAACTGAATAATATTGCCTCCAAATCCTAAATTTGGAGCTTGTCCATGACACGTACATCTCGATACACATCTTTCCACGGCATTACTCCAAAGTACGCCCAATTGGCACGTCTGTTGTTTTTAATTATTTTTGATAGTGACCGTTTGCGAGTGTCTGTTAGTTTAGCTTTTTCATGTACCGAGGGTTTGAGGTAATTGAACCACTTGCTGTGTGTAATCGCTATTTCGAAATTTGATTTTCCGGCTTCTGACAAGTTACTAATGATTAAACAACCTTTTCCACCCATAACTTTTTTTAAGGACTAAAGAACACTTTCAACAAGCTACTTCCAATAAGCAAAAGCTGATTTGTCGTGCCTTTACACATCAACCTCGGTTGTTCCCTATTGTAATAAATAGTGGTAGAAATATGTGGACGCGTAAAACTCTTTATTTTTATCTTTTATTTTCGCCTATTTCGTTCTAATGATAAAAATTAAATATTGTTGCACACATTTCACTATATGTAATTACAAAAGGTTTTAGTATCAATATTCAGCCTAAAAATTAAGTAGACGTTCGTTTTACATTTTATGATTATTTTCTAAAAAGATTCTAAAAAAAGGTGGGCCAACTGAAACTGGAGTGGGCTCGTAAAACCGATAATTTATCAAATTGTAAAATCACAGTTTTTGAAAAACATAGTTTTAACCAGTGTTTAAGTGTTTGGACCGTATTAAGAGATATTTTTATTCTGCTTGATTTCTAACAGCCGGGCATTTAAAGATAAGTAGTGTATTCATATTTACATAAATAACTAATTGACACAACTCGATTTCAAAATCGTGATTCACAAATTCTGGAGAACGCCTAAACTTATATCGTAATCATTTTCCTGTATTAGGGATGCTAAATAGTTTTAAAGCTTCTACTACACTTAATACTGAAAATGTTTATAATTTTTTAAGTAGTTGTTTGAGTTTTGAAGAGTAAGAACGTGATCCGATAAAGTACAACACTAGGGAAAAGCGAGTGTTAGTGGGTCATCGCCCGGTTACTACGGGGATGCAGACGTAGCGAAAACCTACATATCAGATGCTAGGTGTCGAAGATTATGATATCAACGACCTCCAACGCCACTGATACAATGGCAGACAAGCAACGAAAAATTAAAATGGAAACCCCAAAGAAAATTACCTTATATAATGCATGGCAAGAAGAACAAAATGCAAGAATTGAATTGCAACAAAATGTTTTCCCATTACAGCAGCAACTAGTAGCGCAGTAGTAGTGCAGTAATGCAAGCAGCAATAAATAAGGGAAATTAACAGAAATTGGTCCCAAGCGCACAGGTGGAACCGGAACCCCAACAACAAGAAAAAGAATAATACACGGATGAAGAAGAATTCATCAGAGAAACGGAATGGGTGACAAAGGAAAAGGAAAAGAACAAAAAAAAAGAAAAATGACTATATCGCCACAGCCAAATTAAAAACTATGAAGCATTGCAACAAGAACTAAAGACAGAAAAGTTTATATTTCAAGCAGTTATGATGAATAACGAGCAAATAAAAATTAACATAGAGTCTGCAGAAGGATGTAGACTACTAACATACTTATTAAATGAAAAAAAGCACTTTTGGCACGCCTACGAAAATAAACAAATAAGGAACATAAAAGTCATGGCGAGAAAGCTGTACCCTTCATGCACACCAGAAAATAGAGTAGAACATCTATATCGCCAAGAATATAAAATAATAGAAGCCATTAATATCCTGTAGAGAGACCTTTCCCGCTACTTATGCTAAGCTTCAGAAACCACGAAGGCATCAAAAAATATCGAAATAAAAGGGATACTAGACATGAAGGTTGAAGTACGAATCGCCACTAGTCTCCCAACCCAAGAAATTTCAGACTTATGGGCACACCCAAAGATTCGGCAACATGAAGATGCGTGAAATGTGCTGGAAAAAACCACACAAAAGAATGTAAAATGAATGAAAACAGCAAACCAAAATGTACCAACTGTGATAAAGACCACTCAGCCAGCTACAGAGGATGCGAATTAGCCAAAAGGATTCAAAGGATAAGAAAGGAAGGAACCAGATCTAACCAAAACCACAACAACAGGAAAAAAAGTTCGGACATCAAGAAAAAATGGTAAACTCAATCTCTGAAAGATTAATGAAACTTGAAGGAAATAGTAATAAAACTACTGCTTCCAAGAAACAATAATGGACTTTGGGGTTACACCAGTAAAACTAACACCAACCAAATTAAAAATTACCAGAACAAAGTACTGAAGAGTCTCGTAGATACGCCCTCGTACGCTAGGAACAGTGATATGCACAGGGATCTAAGAAAAAGAGCCGTCACAGAAGAAATAAAAAACCTTGCCCATAAGCACGACACCAGGCTTTATGACCACGTATAGATCTAGTGAGAAGGCTCAAGAGGACCAAACCATTTGAGCTAGTGTAAAGAGACGTGAAAGTGTCAGTTTAAGAAACGGAGCAAAAGTGAAGTGGTAACACACGAATAAAGTGTTTCAAAATAGAACTGAGAGAACATCAGTGGGCGAATTCTTAACATATCTATTTAGTTAATTTAAGTTAGATAAAAATTGCTGGTTGGTATTTTAGACTATTTGTAATGTAATATCATAATAATAAAATAATAATAATTTTCCCACAAAGCAGTTTTCTCGTTTTTGTAGATGTTTGATGGGTGTGAATACTAACATAATAAAAATATATTATCCTAATTATGTCAAGTAAACTATGTTCATTGTATACAGAGTCGCCACGTAACGCAACATTTGAGTTGACCATTCAAGCACTGCCGGTGACAACGTTGCTTAACTCTCCTGATCGTAGGTGAACGGGCAGCGAAGGTGCGGAACCGCAGACCTTCTTCTTAGAGTGCTTTATCTCTTACGAGACGTAGCGATCTTCTCTCCTATGCTTCTGTTGCGCGTTTAAAGTACCACAGACATAGAGGACCTACAGCTTAACAGGGGCTCCGAACCACGGAAAGTATAAACACATCTACTCCAGAGAGGATTTACTAGGCAGAATACCTCACTGGTTTGCCATTGCCTTGCGAGCGAGAACGGCCGTTAAAAATCCGATGTTCCGGTACTGGAAATTGAACACAGGACCTTCGGCGTAGAAGTCTAACGCGCTAACCTTTAGCCCACGACCTTCACTTTCTATTATTATATATTGTTGGAGTTGTCGAAAAATCTTTCGAATTACAGTTGTCAACCCAACATTTTATGCAGATTTTAAAAATGTCAAAATAGAGAGGATATTGTAAAGGAAGAAAACAGAAGGCCTAGAATATTATGTTTAGTATTGCGATTAAAGCAGTAAAATTTCCTACAAGTTATTCAAAAGTGGACATTGGGATAAGCACAAGGAATACATTCCTTCCAAACTTGAAGGAAGATAATTTTAATATTAATTTAAGCTTATGTTTTATTACGTTACAATAATATATTATTGTTTATCTTTCTAGTGATGCAGAAAGTAGCGAGAAAGAAGGCGCTGGTACGAAACCGAATAGTAAAACGGCATTCTAATGTTGCTTAACAGATATTACCAGTGTAAATGGAACTATTGAGCTAGTGGAAGGATAGTATGTAGAACATGCAGAAATCAATAAGCAAGAGGAGTAGTGAGACATTTAGTACAAAAAAAATATATTAAAGTTCATTAAATAAAATAATTATTTACTTAGATGGGCATTTTTGATGTACTCCTGCTCGGTTGGACAAGTGTAATTTTCGCGCCAGTAAACCTCTTCGGATACTCCTGCGTAGGTTCCTATCAGGGATTGTAAATATATTCTCACGGCCTAAAAATAATATTTACATCAGCAACCAAATACTCTACAAAATAAAACACACTGTATATTTTTACCTTTGGATGATTTAACTCCCAAACTTTTTCCAAGGTACTCCACAAAAGGAAGTCGTATGAATTTACGGTGTTTACAGCTCCAAAAACTGTATAGGCGGCTGGTATGCCCCCTCTCATTATGGGGCTGTCCAATATATCGTCAATACTGAAATATGGAGAAACACAGCCAGTAGGTAAGTACTTTATGAATTGATAATCAAATCAAGAAACTTACGCGCTGTATGCATTTAGATCAAGTATTATATACTTAATTATTGCGAGCTTATCGTCAGGAACGCTTATCCAATATTTTAGGACGTCGATTAAACCCCAATATATTTTATTCCACGGAATTAGAGTTTTTTTAGTGTACTTCATTGGCAGCAGAAGGTTCTGTAAATAACGACTGTTGATCAAAACTCACTTACTATGGTTTTCAGTATGTTTCGCAGATTAACGAAAACGTTATAAGTATAAAAATAATATTTGCGAATAACACATATGAACTACTTTTTGCTGCTTAGGATTATTTGATTGTCAGAATGTTGTAAACTTTACAAAATTATAGCCGCAATTAGGTCCAGATTTTGAAAAGTAAGTTGATTTACGTGCTAAAAAATAAAAAATAGGTATTTCTTTTTCTACACAAACTTGAGAAATTTTGTAACCATATCTTAGGTAACAGTTTAAACAATTAACAACCGATACAGTGATGTAATGACTTTATTATTTAATACAATTTACCAACCTCGTCTATATTCTCAAATGTGTATTGCTGCTTCCCAGCGCGTTTTCGTGCTTCGACATCCATGTTTTGCCCAGTAGTATCAATTTATGGTTTGTAAGGCGTTCACTTAGTAAGTGAATTTAGCGGGGTGGAATGGACTACCCTCTGAGTTTCAAAAATGTATTACAATTGAGTGAACTGAAAAGGAAGCTAAGTATTTATACCGCGCATTTAAAATATTCATACACAGGAATGGTGAGATACCTTCTTAAAGTTTATTGTATATCATAACTTGTTTTCCCTTCTTCCTAAGTACATTTAGTTAATAAAGTTATTATTAATTATCATGTATAGCTAATTACGGCATTTCCATTGGAAATTGATGTAAAAATGGAAATTGCTCTAACAGGACAGGTATGTAAATAGGGCAGGTATCCAAACGTGTTTCATTGACGTCTATTGAAATTATTATACATTTCCAATAATCGTGCTGTACTTGTATATTAAATATGTCACCTTGAATAAACTTATTGTTTGCTGGTTTCGTTTATTTCTCTTTAACTGTAATTGTATCTTTAGCTAGAATCGCTGTCCTAAGGAAATCATTTCAGAACAAGCCAAAAAATTCGCCTGCACTTTTCGGTGTTTTAAAAATTATATTGGTGTCAACATTAGAATAATTACATGTTACGACACTATTCTCCTATAGGTTGAAAATATTATCAAATACAAAAACATCAAAATTATTTCCTTTGTGTTAACAAACTCAAAGAAAGTGTTACCAAATGCAAATGCAGCGAAATAGATACTGGAACAGAACAGAATAAACACCAACGTTGAATCCAATGTGCGTTTATGAAATACTGTCTGCGACAGCGAGCAAGTGAATGGGTTCGGATGCCGGTAGGCGGAAAAAAGTCAAAGGAAAAAAATCCACGGAAAAAATTCAGGAAAAAAATCCAGGAAAATATCCATAGGAAAAAATCCAGAAAAAAATATCCATTGGAAAAAATCCAAATAATCAACAGTCCCAGATTAAAGTCAATATTTATTCAATATGTTTAGTATAATATATTCTACAATATTTTATAAGCTTATATAATAAATTATCTAAACCTAATCGTGTGGCCGATGGCCCTAACAAAAACTTCTAAATATTTGTCACCTGCTACATATTGCTCGCACAATGCATGCAGTTGGTTTTGCAGAGTTTTGTATCTGCGTAATTTTTTTCTGCGTAATAAGACACCTTTACTCAGTGACATGGAAATCGCAACACCAAGAAGGGGTAGGAATTTTTTGATCAAACTTGGCAGAAACGTTTAACTACTAAAAGGTAGCAATTGATTAAAATTTCATACATATGGATCAAGTGATAATGGCTTCTCTGACAGTTCTTTTAGTTTTTTCTAACAATTTTATCAGGTGTATGTTTTGCAAGATTTTGTTCTGTTCTTTATTGTTTTCGCTTTTGATCGTTTGTTTTGAGGGTGTGATCGTGCCCAGAGTGCGCCAACGTGGAAATTACCGCCAATTAAGCGAATTCGACAGAGGTCGTATTGTTGGTTTGCGCGAAGGTGGTTTTTCGTTCAGAGAAATTGCAAATCGCCTTAACCGGAACCAATCCACCATCACGCGCTGCTATTAGCCATGGACTAGGGAGGGTCAGGAACGTTGCAGAAGAGGAACCGGGGGGCGAAGAAGAACAAATTAGGTGCAGGACCTTCGACGTATGGCAACAAGAGACCAATTCTCCAGTACCAGATCAAATGCCGATCAATGGTTAGCTAACGAAGGTCGTCTTGTAACTTTTCGAACGGTTTACCGCAGAATCAGAGCTTTCGGCTTGCAATCCTATAGGCCACATCTTGTGTTACACTAACGGCTCAACACCGACAGCAACGTTAGGAGTGATGTAGGTTGCGACTACACAGGAACCTAGAGTGGCATGGAGTGGTGTTCAATGATGAATCCCGATTCTGTTTAGGGATGCATGATGGCCGTATGAGGGTCAGACGAACACGTGGGAAACGTCGCAATGTTGAATTTTCTGTTGCGAGGCATGTGCACCAAACTATGGGAATTGTGGTATGGAGTGCCGTAACTTATGCCAGTAGGTCCCGTTTGTTATTTATCCGAGGCAATATGAACCCACAGAGATATGTGGATGAGGTAGTAGAACCCCATATTCTTCCATTTCTTTAACAATTGGAAGACCCACTTTTCCAGCAGGATAATGCCCGTCCCCATTTTGCAAGACGTTCTATGACCCGATTTGCAGAGGATAATGACAATCTCTTGCCATGGCCACCCCGATCTCGAGCATGTTTGGGACATTATAGGGAGAAGACTGAGGTACTTGTTGCATCCTTCGCAGACGCTGCAAGCTCTATAGCACGAATTACAGGTTGCTTGGGACACAATATCTCAAGAGGAAATCTACCCATCTGCTAGAATCGATGCCACGAAGAGTGGGGGAGTGTGTAACCAATAGGGGGAGGACCAACCCATTATTAATAAAAATTATGTTTGTATTTTGTTCTTTTTCTCTAAAATTTTAATCAATTGCTACCTTTTAGTAGTTAAACGTTTCTGTCAAGTTTGGCCAAAAAATTCCTACCACTTTTTGGTGTTGCGATTTTCATGTCACTAAGTATACATTCTGCTGGGCTAATTTTGTTTCATCAGCAGCGATTTCAAGACTCATTTTTTCTATTAAAACCTACACTGTTGGATGATTGTGTCCAACTATATTGGAAAAGCGATTGTTCCACCCCTCTACCCGGTTGTTGGTTCTGTGTTCCGCTGCGAGTGTTGCAGCGTGGACATTCCACGTTTCTGTAGGAAACAAAAGTGGAATATTCCTTAACCTCATAGGGCCTACGTTAGGATTTCCTGCCTGACAAAATGTTCCTGTAACGTACGTAGCACAAAATAATCTACTAATTCTGTCGCTGTTGCAGGCATAATAGTGCATAGATAAATCATGCCCCGACGTACATATTCAAGAGGCAAATGCGCAAGGCAGTCCAGCATGCCACAAAACAAATGAAACTCTTCAGTTTTCCAGTATGTTACTTCTAAACCCAGTAATTGAATTTTCCGGTGGGTACTTTGAGTTAAGTTTCTGCCCACAAAAGTGTCCAAATAATGATAACAAGAATTTAACAAATAAAATATTGAACTTAATAAAAAATAGTCGAGTATTTATTATATTTTACATCAATATGGCTACGCAAATAAAACGAGTTGTAGTTATTCGTCTTCTGATGATTCTCGAAATTTCGTGGAATTATCAACCCAATGCATGAAAGTTAAAAAGTTGGCTAACAGACCTTGAACGTAGATTGTCCTCACATAATGGACTCGCTTCACACACCTGCTACTCAATACATGCAACGCCGATAAAGATGTCAAAGATGTCCGTGCACTGGAATTATCGGTCTCGCGGGTTTTCCCACGTCGTTTGAAATTCGAATCAGTTTCCGGATGTTTCCACTCTTCCGGCTGCTGTTTGATGCCTAAATAAATTCAACTGTCTTAGAAAAGAAAAAGGTGGAATAAGGACCTTCCTAAGCTTACCATACGATGTTAAAATGGCAGAAGAAGAAAACTCTCCAAGAGTGCACTATATTAGGATTTCTCCAGGGGAAAATTTCCTATCACTCTACCGTGTTTAAGTTCCCCTAATCACTTGAAAATTCACAAATTGGAAGAATCTTCCGAGTCGTAACGACCTTAAATAAAATTCAAGTCTGCACTCCTTGAGAAATGAATACGTTCTCTTTTTAATTCAACTTCTGCAGTCCGAGAATCGAAAATTCACGATCGATGCGCAGAACTGAATACTAGAACAAATTTTAGAATTCGAAAACCCGAATATGCCGTCCAAACCGCTGTAATGGGAGTACACTGTTGATCTACACTATGCGTCAGAAATCACACGTTACAAGGAGAGGATTAAAAACACGTTAGCGAAACCATCTCAAGTATTTGCCGAAGAAGTCTTAAAAATAGAAGATAGAGTAAAGGGTAAGATTCCCTTAGAAGACCACCTTAAGAGGACTCTTCGAAATCATAAGAAGAATGGAAACCCTAAACCCCCCACTAACCTAGAGGAATTAATAATTAAAGGTAAGAAAATGCCATTTCAGTAGTATTAGCAGTGTATTATATTTATAAATCTATGAATTACAAAATCGCTAAGTAAACAATATTTTATATTTTTTAAAATATTAATATTTTATTTGCATAATTATTGCAGGAGAATGGACATTGACGAATGGACCAAACCAGGAGAAATTTTTGCTTTTTGATAATAGAATCTCCGAAAGTGAGAATGAGGGCAGAATCATCATTTTTAGTACTGATAAGCAACTAGAGTACCTTTCTTCCGCCACTTCTTGGTACATCGATGGCAATTTTTCTTCGGTTCCACCACTTTTCCGGCAGCTATATGTTGTTCGATTGAAAAGATCAGGACTTTTCGTAACTGCTGCATATGTAGTATTGGAAAGAAAAACGGAACGAGCTTATGAATGTATGCTGCAATATATTTTAAGAGAATGCGAGCAAAAAGGCTTTTAGCTAGAAGCGAATATTGTGTATATGGATTTCGAAAAAGTCACAGTGAATGCTGTGAAATCTGCATTAGGTGATGAAAAAATCGTTGATGTTCACTATTCTCATAATGGGATAGGTGTAATAAATAATAAAACTTCAAGGTCAAATCCCACATAAAATATAATCATAATAGTTTCTCACCTTTCTGTATTAACACTTAAGCTGTATTTCAAGTTTTTGTAACTAGATGGCGCTGTCGCCGAATTTTATAGGTAATTTTTGCTTTTTGACATATTAATTGTTCGTGTACCTCCATTTTGGGTTCACTCATGTAGTTGTGTCGCTCCCGAAAATTTCTTAATTATGAGTTTTAATCCCCTTCGTTGGGGTTTCTTGTTGTTTAAATTCAAACTAGTTTACAACATGTGAGGGGCTTTTGCCCTCTTTACTTACTATTTATTTATATTTACGAATTGATTTTTGATTTGGATAATGCATTTCCCTGTTCGTTATATGAGAAGTTTTTTACTTTAAGAATGTTTAAATTTTTGAATATTTAAAGAATTTGTGGTGAGTACTGTTAAGTTTTACTTTAACCAATGTTGATTTGGGCTTCCTTTTTTTAGTTGAGAATGGGCCACAGTAGTCCCGAAAACGTTACTAAATAATTTTTTCATATATTATATTTTATGTGGGATTTGACCTTGAAGTTTTATTATTTATTAGGTGATGAAGTTATTATACGAGGTTGCTTTTACCACCTTTGCCAAAGCACTCACAGGAAAGTGCAAGAATTAGGCCTGCAAAATGAATACGTCGTCAACGAGAGGTTGAGCAAGTTCGTAGGAATGTTAGATGGTTTGGTTTCCCTACCTCTTGATAGAGTCCCTGAAGGAATGGAGTTTTTGAGGGATCACCCCGACACGGCAACATATATGAATCTAGTAGATTATTTTGATCAGACGTATGTCACGGGAACGTACAGGAGAGTTGGGAACCAGCAGGGAGGAGCGAGATTCCGACGTAGCGCTCCAGCATTTCCTCCAGAAACGTGGAATGTGAACGAAGCTGTGATAGCTGGTGCAGACAAAACTAACAACAGCACTGAAGGTTTGTATTTTTACATGGCCTTCTATTTTTCTATTTTACTCATATAGTATATTTTCGTTTTCAGGTTGGAACAATCGTTTTAGTCACTTTGTTGGTGTCAAGCACCCATTCATTTGGTTACTTATCACCAAAATGAAGCAAGAGTTATCAGTGGACTATACGAAATTAGAACAACTGAACACGCGACCCACTCCCAATCCACGGAAAAATCCCACCTATGAGCGGCTTCAGACAACACTGCGCTCATTATGTATTGAGTACAAGGAAGGTACGAGACCAATGGCTCAATTTCTTAGTGCTGTTGGTCACACACATAAGATCGCGTCCAAATTAAAACTTAATTTATTGTTGCTAAATGTAATAATTATATTATTATTAATTTTTCCTAATTATAATGTATTTCTATTCTTTGAAATATATGCTGTTTTATTTAATCGCAGAATTTCTGAATGCACCTTTCCATTTTCGGGTATCTTATAATATTATAAAAGTAGTTATTTAAAGGATGTTTTTCTCCAGGTGCTTTTTTTTCCGGTGACGTTTTTTCCGAGTGATAATTTTTCCGGTGTTGTTTTTTCCGGTGCCGTATTTTCCGGGTGACGTTTTTTCCGGTGATGTTTGAAATAAAATATTAGCAAATTTTTGACATTTTGATAAAGCTAAAATCAATAATAATTTTATTTCCTTTATGTTTATGTGAGACTGGACTACCACGGGGGGTATCGATCCCGAAAGATTTCTCTTCAACGATAGTGGGCCTAATGCAGCAGAATGTGTTATCATTTTCTCCACTGATGCTGCCTGGAATTTACTTACCAACGCGAAAGAATGGTATCTTGATGGAAACTTTTCTTTAGCACCGCACTATTTGCCCAGTTGTATGTCCTTCGAGTTCATTCTAATAGTTTGCTAATTATAGCGGCTTTCTGTTTATTGCAAAACAAAAACCAGCATATTTATGAAGATGTGCTCAAGACAATACTCAAGAAATGTAAGGAATAGGAACTGTACCCCGATCCCCGAATCGTTCACCTAGATTTTGAAAGAGCGGCCATACAAGCTGTGAAAGTTGTACTAGGGGAGGATACATCAGTCCGGGGATGCTTCTACCAACTGACCCAGAGCACCTTCCGTAAAATCCAAGAATTAGGGCTAGTAAATCTTTACAAGAAAATGAAGCGTTCAACCATTTTTGCGGGATGATGGATGGACTGGCGTTTCTTCCACCAGGAGATGTTCGGAGAGGAATGTCACATTTAAGAGGGGTGGTACCTGTAGAAGCTAAATCTGCTAAATTATTTCGACGCGACATATGTGACAGGAACTTTTAGGAGGGTTGGATATGAGAATAATGGTGATCTAAAAATGAGGAACAATGCACCAATGTTTCCGATTTATTTATGGAATGTCCACCAAGCCACCCTAGAGGGTCAAGATCGCACCAACAACCAGACGGAGGGATGGAACAATAGATTCTCCAATTTGGTTGGTGAAAACCATCCCACCGTTTGGAAATTATTTACTAAAATAAGGCTACGGGTCGCTGCAGATTCAACAAAAATAGGACAGAGAAACTTAGGTGTTGTAGCGAAGAAGAAAACAAGAATCGTGAATCGTCTATGAGGCTGACGTAGGACGTTTTCTCTCGGCAGTGGGCCACACTATTAGATTACGTCCCAATTAATAAATTAGATTATTTTACCCACAGTATATGCAATTCTTAGGTAGATTAGATGCATGTATGTAAGTCTACATATTATTATAATTCTAATATGTATATAGACAATTTGTCTTATATAAAATAAAGATATATAAATTATTGTGCTAGTTGTTATTTTTGTTAATTAAGTATTCAGTTTATATATTTATACCATCGGCTTTTTCCCCGGCTTTTTTTCCGCCGGCTTTTTTCCCTATTTTTCCAGGCTTTTTTCCCGGTTTTTTCCGCGGCTTTTTTTCCTAGATTCGATTTTGTTTTGTTATAAAAAATATCACTTCAGGATTTTGCTTCATCATCAATTGCAGTTGTACTACAGCTTTATTTACATTTGGGACATACGAGCACAACATGGCCTCTGTTGAAACCAAAATTCGTTGAGGCAAGAGGGTTGGTATTTGCTAAGCGTACTCACTA
The DNA here is from genome assembly GCA_014611495.1 of Limonius californicus. Taxonomy (NCBI): domain Eukaryota; kingdom Metazoa; phylum Arthropoda; class Insecta; order Coleoptera; family Elateridae; genus Limonius; species Limonius californicus. The sequence goes on from JABXWE010023219.1 coordinate 18,760, forward strand.
TAGTGAGTGCATCTAGGAAAAAAAGCCTGGAAAAAGCCTCGGAAAAAAAAGCCGTCTGAAAAAAACCCGCGGAACAGAAGGCCCATGGAACAAAGGCGCGGATAAAAAAGCCGGCGGAAAAAGATGGTCCAAAATTTCTAATAGACGAGTTCCTAGACGTACAGTATAACCCCGTCGGAATTCGACCATAAGTATCTTTAGTTAATGAGCATCCATTAGGTAAGTACCTAAATTCATAAATATCAAAAGTAATCTTGTACTCCCTTTCTAGAAAATATTTCTAGAAATGTTTACATAGGCTGGTGAATTTAAAAGTGAATCATTCCGTTGGTATTATTCTTAGTGCGAACATGAAAGTTATAAAATCAAATAAAGGCGGAGAAAAGTTGTGTTACAGAGGATATATGTACGTATTGCATAGAAAGTGCAAATAATTTATACGGTGGAGATTTTCTAGAGTGAGCTCTTATAAGGTAAGCAGTTAGTTATTATTCTTGCTTTCAATAGTCTATTCTTTATCAACCATTGTGCATACCGGCATCTCCCCTATTGGATTGGTTTGGTTTATTGTTCATGTTATGAATTTAAGTTTTTCGTTTGTTTAATTCATTTTGATGTTTTCAGTGTAAAGGTTCTTTGGCCACTAGTTTATCTACGACGGGTCCAAATATCTCAGAAGAGCACAATCATCCTGCGGATTCAGAGTAATTAAACGTAGCGAAGGCAATAGGAGATATGAGAAAACCAGGGCGAGAGATGTAATGAAGAAACCCGTAGAACTTTTTACAGAAGCAGTGCAACTTCTGGATAATTCAACCCGGGCACGTATGCCTTTAGATTCTGTCAAACGGACCCTACGAAATCAAAAGGCTAAGGATTTGCCTCGAACACGTTCAACTCTGCAAGATCTTACAAAGGAAGGTATGTGTTTAGCTGTCGGGAGTTATAGAAGAATAATTATTAGCTTTAATTTAGAATACAATTTAAAAAAGAAAATAAGACTATCGATAGGGCGCCATCATGTTTTCTGGTCACTCCGATTTGTTATATATTTTTTTAATACTCGTTATAGGTGACTGGACTACCACAGCAGGTACCAATCTTGAGAGATTTTTATTGAACGATAACGGACCTAATGCAGAAGAACGAATTATCGTTATTACTACGGATTCTTCACTACAACAACTTGCGAATTCGACCGAACGGTACTTTGATCGAAATTTTTCTCTCGCCACACCGCTTTTTGTGCAACTGTATATAATTTGGGTTCGGCTAAATGGCTTGCTAATTACTGCAGCTTTTTGTATATTACAAAAGAAAACTCAGGACAGTTACGAAAATATGCTTACAACTATTAGAGAAAAATGCGAAGAGAGGAATATTTATTTAGACCCGCTAATTATACAGTTAGATTTCGAAAGAGCCGCCATAGAAGCCGTAAAAGTTGTTTTGGGCGATGCTCTTGATATTCGGGTATGTTTTTACCATCTCACATAAAGCACTTGGCGAAAAGTTCAAGGCTTAGGTATGGTGACACGTTACAAGGAGGTCGAAGAGTTCAATAAATTTTGCGGTATGATGGGCGGCTTAGCTTTTCTTACAGTCGAAGATGTTCAAAGATGGATGTCTTACTAAAGAGAGATAGTGCCAGCAGAAGCAGAAGAATTGCTTAATAGTTTTGATAGCACGTACGTAACAGTAACTTTTAAAAGAATTGCTAATCAAGGAAAAGGTACTATAAGAATGTGAAATATTGCTTCAATGTTCCCACCACAGCTATGGAACGTTTATAATGCAACTATCGAAGGGCAAGATAGGACCAACAATCAAACAGAGGGACACAGGTTCTCAAATTTAGTCGCCGAAAATCAACCCAGTATATGGAAACTAATCAACAAGATGAGACTTGAAGTTGCTGCTGAGAGGACGAAAATGATACAGAATAATCTCGGTGTAGTGGCGAACAAGAAGAAACAGTATGTGTTTCAAGTAATGCAGACACGATTAAATAATTTATGCAGACAGTATCAACAGGGAGAGAGGGATATTGAAAAGGTTCTTACGGCAGTGAGCCATACAATTAGACTGCGTTTTTTTTTGCGGCTTTTATTCCGACGGCTTTTTTTTTTCAGGCTTTTTTCCGCTGCTTTTTTTTTCACGGTTTTTTTTCCGCTACCCATAGTGAGGCATTGATGTGAACAAATTGTTGGTGATGATATTACGGCGTGCACTTTGTACGGCCAACATATCTGCATTAATATTTTTTTTACCAATGTTTACCTGTTGCTGATTGCCCAATAATTTCCGGTGTAAATTGAACCTTGACACGCGTAAAAAGTCGTGGCATCACAAACCTAGAACACTTTTATGCCATATTTGACAGCTTTGGAGCGAATGTATTGGATAAACTTAGTTCATCCATGATAAAGAACGAGTTGTTCATCTACCGTTGATGTAAGTAAGTTAGTAATTTATTTGCAAACAATACCAGTGGCGTACAAATTTACAGCACATGTCCTAAAAAGATCCAAACATTACAAATTCCAAAATTCAAAATTCACACACATGCAGGTACAGTACTCAAAACTATAAAAATAGCTACAATAATTTACCTACATACAATACATTACTTAAGCATAAGACCATAGGTGACTATAATACTAATAACAATACTAGGTACTTTATGTATTTAGAAATTCATCAAACGTATAGAAAACGTTTTCGGTTAAATACAACTTTAGCTTGTAACGAAGTGTCCAGTGCGCGGTATAAATAAATTTTAAATTAAATTTTGTGACCGCGTAGTGCAACATGAAGGCGCTAGTGGCGCGCGGATTCAGGATTAGTACCCGTCTCCCACCTTGTTTCTACCGTCACTAGGTCTCCCCGCCAACATACAAATTATTAGCAACATTTTAGAATGGGAATGGAAGGTATAAAGGCAAACCCCAGCTCCAAAACCAGTAACTTGAGTCCGAGCCAGTCAAGGAAGAACTTCAACCGAGATCCAGTCAAGGAAGAACTACAACCGAGATCCAGTCAGACGCCGTTTAAATTACCTGTTACCAAAAATCCAATCCGGTTAAAATACCTGTGCCAGTTAGAGTAAATATTTTGAATCCCAGTCAACTACAGTTTGTTTGCAAAGTCAAGCTCGCCGTGTAACATTCGTTCGCTCAATTGTTAGGGGTTTAGTGTATAACGGTTAATAGTTAGTTTTTGTAATAAATAAGTACATTCTATACTGTGTGTGTATATCTGCATGTAATTAACTAATGCAAATATAAATAATAAAGTGTTTAATCCACTACCGTTATATAGTTTCTTTAGTCTTAAACAAGAGCACTTGACCTGAGCTACCCAAAGCACTCCAACCCCTAGATAAAAAGGTTGGACCGTTACAAGCTCAGTTTTGGAGGGTTTTAAATTATCTATCATTTTAATAGATTCAGGAAGCTTATTGAAAAATGTAACTAATTTTAACATGTAGGATTTAAAATAAATTGTGCTTTTGGCATTATAAACCCGTAGCAAGTTATTTCTTGTATTATAATTGTGAATATCGGAATTTTGCTGGAAATTATTTTTGTTATTAAATACGAATAATGAAATTTCGTAGATTAAAAATTGTCAGAATACTCTGTTCTTTGAAAATAGGCCTACTGTCTCGACTATGCATTCCAAAGATGATTCTTAAAGCTTTCTTTTGTAATTTTAAGATATTTGATAGATAAATTGAATTCATAGTAAAATGTTAATTTTATATCTATAAAATACCTACCAAAAGCGCTAGCTATGAACAGATTCAATATTAACACATACTTAATCATGATTTTTTGATAGCGACGTAAAGAGGTACTCGCATCTATATACTATTATCAACATAATAAAACTAATTAATATAATGATAGCATAATTCCTTCCGCTTAAAGACACCTTATATTACATTCCAAGCAATTTTATTATTTTATATGCAGAGACTTGTATTCTACGCAGAAAGTATAAGATACAAGGCATGACTATTTCATTCCCGGATGAACTCTGCAGCACTATTGTCACGTAAAATTAAACCAAAAGTGAATGAGCATGTAATAGTTCTCCGTTTTATTATTAATGGACAGTCAAAATTCAAACGAATATCGAGCTGCTCTTAGTTTCTGCGTTGTATGCTAGCGCGTGCTATAGACAGAGTAACGATTGAATATTAAATTTTGCTGTAAATTAGAGAAAACTATAATAGAAACTTATAAAATGTTGAAAGATTTGTACACTGATAACACCATAAGAACTGCGAGTGTACTGAAATAGTTTAAACATTTCAAATATGGACTTGGGGATGATCAATAGGACGCTAGAATCGTGTTTCCGTCGGTATCTCGAATTGCAGATTCGGTTGCAAGAGTTTGTGAATTGGTGACAGAAGATCGCCGAATTACTCTTCGAATTATAGCAGAGGAGTAGAGCATGAACAAAGAGACGATTCGACAAATTTTACATGCTGATTTTTGAAAAGGGAAAAGTTCGTTCCGCACAGACTTTTACGGATGAGCAAAAATAGGAAACAGTTCGATCGTGCGCAGACTATGATCAGATTTGTCGCAATCAATTTTTTTAACTGCATGGTCATTTGGAATGAGGCATGGGTGTTGCATTACGATCCTGAAACTGAATGCCAGAACGTACAGTGCATTGGAAAATCATCACCAAAACCCTAAACATCGAAACCAACTGATTACCGTTTTCGATAAACAACGTGTGATCCACAAAGAATTTGTAGCTGAAGGATAAACAGAAAAGTGTTTATTCTACGTTGGAGTGTTAGAGAGATTATTACGCCGTATTTCTCAAGAAAAGGTGGTTGGTTCTTGTTGTACAACAAGGCACCTGTCCGTTCTGCACCAATCATTTCGCATAAAATACGGCGTTGTTGAGATCAATCACGCACCCTAACTACCTGATTTGCGCTGGCAAATTTGTTGCTCTTTCCTAAACTGAAAACTCTTCTCCAAAGGAAACGATTTCAGGACATAGAATATATTAAGAAAAATGTAACCGCCGAATTGAGAGCGGTTTTTTTGGACGCCTAAGTTACCTCTGCGTTTACTACTGTACTCAGAATTTTTCAGCGGTTGCAAGAAGATCCGCTCGCATTCGTGAGCCAGGACGCACTCCTTATATAGCTACTGAAGAGGACATTTCCTATGTTGAATTACGTATAAAGCACAAAATAAAATGACACCTGTTGAAATTGTGACCGTTATATTAAACTAAAAATATTAATTACAGCCAAGTAGAGCAAGAAAGAATTAACTAGACTTTTACTTACTATCCGTTGTTATGTTTACATTTCTATGTTAAGTTTCCTGTCCATGTTAGGTGTATGTTTGGTTGCATACGATTGATTTTCGGTACGCGCTGTGTGACCTTGATGGTTTGAATTTCTTAGGTTCCTGAAATGTAGGGAATTTTAAACAATTTTGTAAGTGTAGGTGTAAATTTGGGATTTTTGAGGCGGGGGTGTTTCCTGTTGAGAAGATTCTTGGGACTTCCTTCTTGATTGTCACGAGGTGCAGTTGCTTTACTAGTAATGTAACGGTGATTAATGAAAGATTTTTATATCTGCGAATATTTCGGATTTAATTAATCATCCAGGTCTGTAAGAGGATTTATGCATTATTTGGTTCAATATTTTATGGTTAAATAAATTCTCGAGGGTTTTATTGCCCGATTAAATACATTACCAGTACCCGTCTATTACGGTCGCCGCATGGTTTCGTGATATTGAAGCACGCTCTTGGGACCGCTATCTCTGAATCTGCCTGTGAACCACTTTCCTGTAGCTGATCTTCGATATCTGGGATCTTCGACGAGAGAAGAGTTTGTCTGTTTCGGAAGCCGTATTCGACTTTCTTGAATTACCTGGCCGTTCCTGTAGAAGAAGTCATCTTCGTTAACCTGGGGAACGACAGCCTTCGGTATCGCTGTGATCAAGCCGTTGGACACTTTCAGAAGCTCAGGTTAGAAATTATAAATTTGTCCTCTTCGACCGTGATAACTTGAAGAACGTGGGTTCGTTCACAATTTATGCCCGTGTATAACCTAGAAGAAGTGCTGTCTGTGATTTGTTTGTCCAAGTATTATGAATTAGTAATTTTGTATTCTAATCTTTTATTTCGGTTATCACTGTGTTTAGCAACAAATTATTTAGTTCACTTACCGATATTTATCAACCTGTGTAGCAGAAGTAATCACTTACGTCTGTTTTACTTTATTGTTTACATTTTGCGATCAGCTGATTTACATTTCAATTTGTGCGTATTTTGCCGTAGTTGATATTGACCCGGCTGTTATAAAATTGGATATTTGGGAAATTTTGATTCTGTATAACTTAAATATTTATGTTACGAGTAAGGGGATGCGGATTTTGGTTTTATTTTGGATCTCTACTCGAATTCCCGTTATTGCTTATCGGGTATTTTTAACGCTGCATTGTACAAGGCCTTGGATAATTTTCCCCAGCGTTCGGATTGCGGTAACGTTAATTTTGGTAGTTTATTATCTTCGCCTTTAGATCTGTGTTGAGATTCAGATCAGTCATTTAGGGGTTTTATCCGCTGAACTGTTCCTCCTTGCTTTTTCACGTCATATGTAAGGAACGTATTTTGGTTCCTTGGTTTGCCTCCCAAAATCTTATTTTAATTTTAACTTTGTAGTTTCTTTTATAACGTTACAACTTGGGCTTCACCCAAGTGTGATTCAGTTGCCGTTATTTAATACAATTATATACAGGGTGTACCATTGCATTGGTCATCGTCTTTTATATGTATGTTTATTGATCATATTTACAGGGTGTATAATTTACATTGGACTTATATTATATGATATTTGATTTGTGGTTGATTTA
>JABXWE010023220.1:0-18005 GCA_014611495.1 Limonius californicus
AACTTATCCATTATGCGATATCCTTCTTCAATATCGGTACATAATCTTCCTGCGTGAGAGCCAGATTGTTCTAGAATCTAGATATTCTAACGTAGATATTGCTTGTATTGTTCATTTCCATATATTTCCATAGTTTGGTATTAGGAACGCTGTCGTAGGCTTTTTTAAGACCTACGAACACTAGGTGAACTTATCCATTATGCGATATCCTTCTTCAATATCGGTATATGGTCTTCCTGCGCGACAGGCAGATTGTTCTTCTAGATATTCATATTCATTTTCGATTCTTTCTTTTAATATTTTACCATACGATCTACTTATGGAGGCTAATATCTCTACAGTTTTCACATTCTATCCTACTTCCTCTATGTTTATATATAGATGATATCACTGCTTTAATCCAATCATCTGGTACGCGATCTCCTCTTACGCATTCATTAAATACAGTACACAGTGTCTCTATGAAAATATTTGGTCCGTAATTAACTAATTCAATACAAATATCCCCAAACCCCGATGCTCTCCCATTTTTCATTTTCCGTAAGGCTTTTAAGACTTGTTTCGCTTTTATCTCTAGGTCCTTGTCTATTTCTTTGAGTGATATTCTTCCGTTTGGTGTTCATTGTAAATCTCTATACGTTCTTTTCTATCTTCAATTAACAACTTGCATATCAATAAATTAAATTAACTTCGCGTCACATTAATCGAGAAACAACAAAACACGAAAAAGAAACGATATTTGGGACCGATGCAATTTGGAAATAGGATCGATATTATACGCTATATTAATAGTTGAAAATAAACAACCTCGAAACACAGAAAGCCTATGACAGCGTTTCATCGTAATATGCTACTGCAAGCTATGGAGGAAGCAAAAGTCAGTAAGATATGCATTCACGCTGTACAAAACTTATACATAGGCATGTCAAGTCAGATAAAGTTAGGTCAACAAATCTCGGAAGAATTTAATGTAACGAAAGGGCTCCGACAAGGATGTTTTATAGCTCCAACATTGTTTATGTTTATCTAACCCAAGCTCTTAAAGAATGAAGAAGGAACATGGGAATGAAAATAGATAATGATCAACTGTTTACACTGCATTTTGCGGACGACCAGTTTATCATGGTCAGATGGTGATGATATAGAGTACATGCTACGAAAACTGGATAACGAATATAAGAAGTGGGGATTGACGATAAATACCTCAAAAACTGAATATCTGGTCGTGGGAGGAGTAGGAGAAGATTTACAGCTAAACCACCAAACAATAAAAAAACACCCAATTGTTACAAATACTTGGGCATAAAACAGAAAACGGTAGAAGCGATGAAGAAATAAAAAGTAGAGTGGGGCAAGGCAGAACAATAATAAAGCAACTGAACAGTCTATTGTGGAGTCAGCAAATAATGAAGAAAACTCCGAAGTTCCGAATAGTGGGAAATTAACAAGAGAAATAGTGGATTACTGGAGGAGAAGCTGCGGAATTACAAGACATGATAGAGTGCGAAACGCAGTTATAAGAGAAACGATGATGCTATTAAAAGACGTGCTATATATACTAAAAAAAGACAAGTGGCAAATGAAATTATAAATAATAGAAGACCTATATACCGAAAATAAAGTAACAATTAAGGTAAATGGAAAATTCCTGGGACCTATAGATACCACAGGTGGAATTCGACAAGAGGATTCGTTAAGTCCTTTATTATTTAATATAGAGATGGAAGAGGTAATTCAAGAAATGATAACATTAGAAAGTTATAAAATGCAGGACAACGATATAAAAATGGTGTGCTACGCTGATGATGCCGTACTGGTAGCAGAAAGCCAAAACCAGCTCCAGCGATTACTAATGAAAACCGCAGAGGCACGCGAAAGATATACAATTTGAAGATATTAGCACAAAAGACTAAATGTATGATGATAAGCAAAGAGCCGATAAGATGTAAACTGCAAATACAGGGCTTAATAGAACAAGTATCCTCTTTTATTAACTTGGGACTTAATATAATCAGTAACCAACCTTATACAGCAAGTAATGCTACAAGTTGTAAAGGCGTCCCAGATATCTGGCGCACTAAACAAGATAATATGGCATAATAAATATATAAATACAGAAGTCTAAAGAAGTGCACGTATGGTGCAGAAACGCGGGGTGACGCAAACAACTACACAGATGATGTAAACGGCCGAGATGAAAACTTTAAGGAAGATAGTGGGAAGGACACGTAGAGATAGAGTACGAAACGAAGACATAGAGAACCAATGTGACTTACAACCCATAAACGAATGGATTTCTGTTAGAAGGCGAGAATGGAACGAACACATTCAAAGGATAAATGAAGATCGATTGGTTAGGCTAGCAAGAGGCAGATCACCCATAGGAAAACGGTCCCCTGGAAGACCAACAAGGAGATGGAGGGAGTCGGTGGAACAGTAGGAAAGAACAGCAGAAATCCTATAAAGAAGAAAGGCGAAGAAGCAGAAGAAATTACCGTGCGTGGTAACAATACCTGTTTGGGCGCAGTGCTGCCATCCGTGAGAACAAAGTTGTACGATGTTTTCGTACAACATTTTAGTATTAAGATTTTCGACTAAGAATTTTACGAAGAACATCGCCACGTGTAGCTTTTTCGTTCATTTATACACTCCCTGTACGCATAATTAGAATACAAAAGGTATTTCTCATACAAATAAGCTCTAAATGGGCATTGATCAATTTATAATTACTTCATTAATTTTCAGAATAATAGATAGCGAATTAAGGGATGTAGGCAACAACGTGTATTACTATTTTTTAAGCAGATAAGCTAATGACATATTAATGATAAGTTATTTAAATCTATTTTCCAAAAATTATTTCAAAAAATTTCATTCAACCCCAAGAAACAATCACACGCTATGGTGATGTACAACTGTTTCACACTGTAAATCCGAAAACTGTTCATTACATTTTTAACTGACCCTGTTTATAATGTATGAGAGAATTTAAACACAAATCTAAATGGTTCGGAGCCCACGTTAAGCTGTAGGTCCTCTATGTCTGTAGTACTTTAAAACGTGCAACACAGGTATAGGAGAGACGATCGCTAGATTTCGTAAGAGACAAAGCACTCAAAGAAGAAAAAAGCCTCAACGAATATAAGAAGAAAGATGTTAAACTAACATTAAAACTCCCGGTAATCTACTTTAATTAGTAAATATACAAACCGCAAAGCTAACTTTAAAATGTCTAACTCAAGCTACTACAATTTTGTTGAAGTATGAAGGAATTTCCCGATATTATACTTTCCAGCAGTTGCATTTTAAGCCCTAAATACATAATTTTGAAACCCAAAAACTATATCTATTACTGTCAAAGCAAGAATAATACAATCTATAATAATTACTCTTTACAATCAACAAAAAAAAAAAGGAAATGACCATTGGCGACTGAAGGCCGCTTTCTGTCGCATTAAAAAAAAGGTACAATCACTTGAAATTTGAAAATGAAGCGCGGAAAAAAGTTTTTTTTTTTCAGAACACAATAAATGATTATTTTACTTTGACTTTCGTTGAATAGTAGAGTAGAGATAGACAGGCACAATTTTGGGGTGTTCTTAAAAAGCAGAACGCCAGGCACGCCCCTGAAGACTGGATCGAATGGAGTCAACGTTAAGGGCCAAAACTTCAATGCGTTCGTCGCAACAGCGGCACTACCAGAGGGACAGGAATTGAGCTCAATATTAATCCGCCAAAGGCGATCGACAATTTCGCAATGAATTGCCTTTCCATGGTTAAAATTCCTGCGTATTTCTTTTAAATTCGACACTTGTCGATAGTTCTGTTCACTCCACGGTGAAAACAGCGATATGAAAATCACGCGATGGACACCCGTCGAAAACCCAAGCCGCCCCTGCAGTACTTGATTACGGCGCTTTTCGCCAGCGACCCATCCAAAGGAGATGTTAAGTCCGACTGAAGAACTAAACGCAACCGAACCTGTATTGCCCAAAAAGATTACACCACATTGCGAAATATGGTGAAATAATCCTGGAACAAAATAACACGTGCGACTTCCGAGAGTCAACATTTCCGAGAATTGTTTCTGATCGGCAAATCTAGCCTACAAAGGGCTTTGCGAAATTGGCCTCCCATAACTCAATCTTAAAAAAATAACGAAAAATGTAATCAACATAAGAACGGCAATTAAAATAGAATTTTGATTCCTATGAAGCGGCAATTAAAATATGACTTTAATCCAGATGAAGCGGCAAAATCAAATGAACATAACAATGTTTGAGAGAGATGAGAAAGGGTGGCGTAGACGCTGTAAACTCTGCAAGAGCCAAACAATTTTCATGTGCATAAAGTGCAAGGTACCGCTTCACTCCGAATGTTTTTCATCTTCTCATAAAGAATGAAATATTTTATTCATTTAAATTTTATTTTCAATATATTTTACATATGATATAGAATTTACGTTTTGTAATACAGTTCAAGCCAATGTTGCGTTAACGCAACATAGTTTATTTTGTGTAAAGAAAACAATGTTAAGTAATTTTTGTAAAAAATAGTCAATAAAACTCAAAAATTATAAACATTTTAAATTATTTTTGGTAGCGGTAGTAAATTGGTAAATACAATGAGTTTGATTCTACCCGATCAACGTAACATCAACATTTTGGCCCTGCACTCAGTAATTTAATATTTTACGCAGGAAAATCAATTTACAATAGATAAACCACGCAAATACCTCACAAAACATTAATATTAAAGTCATAACAGTATATCTGTAATCAATGAATACGTAAATAGCTTCAATTTCGACAGAAACAATTACAGCATGAATACATACATACGAAATGGAGAATTATTAGGGCAAAAAACACTATCTAATGGAATTTATTAATCCTCCGAGACGAAATATGTGTAAGTACAAAATTACCTTTTTTAATATGCCTTCAGCAAATATAAAGTTATACAATTAGTTTTTAGATACCGTGACATTTAGTGGACAAAATTAAGTTAAAATTAAGTTTTTAACAATCAAAATAATTAACAATATTTTAAAAAAGTCTATTCTTAATGCATAGATATTTCAAAGGTTAACGTACTACTTCTGTTAAACGGTAAAGCAATAATATTATGTCAATGCAGTGTATGAGATAGTAAAATAATATTAACAAATACTTATTTCAAAAATCAGATAAAACTACAAGCAGTAAAACAATAACCCGTGACTTATGGAACCCAAATTAACGTAAATTCTCGTATAAAGCCTTTCCATATCGGGGTGTCCTAAAAGTAAGGGGACACAGCTTAACTACATCTTCCTGGGGTCAAATGGGACTGATTAAACCAAACTCAGGAAAAAATCTGCCGACGACACCCTCTACAATAGGCAGTAATGCTTATATGTTGAGAATGTTTGGCTTCCCTTGTAGTGGATGTGTACCATTTTCCCCTTGATCCGCCATGTTGTTGCTGAAATGTTCCCAATGTTAAAAATATTTCTTCTTTAAGGCACCATACGTTCATAAAGAAGCAGTTTTGCACGGAGCTATGTTTGGTTCCCATTTGGCCTCGGGAAACTCTTAAGCTGTGTCCCTTTAGTTTCAAAACATCCTGTATATTAAACAAATACATTAACAATCAATTTTAAAATTATGTTGTTGCAATCTTAAAACAATAACCCAATAATGATGTAGATGTGGAGTACAGTTTAAATCTTTGCTTATTTGCTCCCATTTTTATTTTCAATTAAGTAAACAAATGTTTAAGGCATTTTACTACGATTGGCTGTAACAACATGCGTCAAGCTGGATCCATATGGCAGCGGCCCGACGCCAGCGGCGGCCAAACATCCAATAGAAAAATGGATTGAAGTTGCCATCTTGATATACATATGTACGTTAGAGCTGTTTTTCTATTGGTTATTTGAATTGCTGTTCTCTACCGTCGGTTTGTAAATTCACCCTTAGCTTTCACAATTATTTTTTAATTAATGTGCTATAGATTATGTTGACATTTCGAACTTACTTTCTAAATGACGGTATCAGACAATACCTTAATCAAAATACAGTATTCCATATGCTAACAGAATTAATATTAATATATTATTATATACATCCTAGCGCTTTACAGCAATCAACATAACCTTTTTATTCTCACTTTGTACATATTAAAAGAAAGCAATCTAATTTTTGTGTAAATAAGTATCGAAACGCATTCGTTAATGATCATTTCAGCTATTTTATAGAAGATTTCGTACTGACAATCGTAAATCTTAATTTAAAATTAGTTTAACATATGTAACAGATTATTAATTTTAATTAGTTTGGTACCTTTAACCCTTTTTCAATTGCATTTCAATGATAATCAGTTCTTTTTAGAACTAACACCTCGTTTTTTACAATGTGTTGCTATTTTTTACCATTTCGATTGCCGATAGTGTTGTTGTTATAGAATAACTCCCGTATTCTGTGAAATAAACTTGCTTGTGGTTTGATAGATGCGGAATTTCTATAATTTATGTGTACTTTCGACTTCACTTAATACTAACCCTAATAATAAATACTGCAGTAGTAAGTAGTGGAATATAACGAACTATAAAATTTTCTATGAACCCATTTGCTTTTTAATTTTTCTTGTAACTTATTTGAGAATATTTTCCATTGTAATACATTTTTAGGTAGTATTGCTCTATTTTTGAGTTTAGATTCTTTATTGAGAACCTATACAATCACAATTTTTAACAAAGCTTCGTTTTCAAATTATGTTAATTCATTTTGCTCTTGCATTCACAAATCATGGTCCCAAGATTTTCTTCCATTTATTTTATGGTGTGCACGTACCTAACCGATTTATCCTCAAAAATATACTAAAACGTTTCTATCGCATTTTAGACGAATAACAGACATAATTGTAGGTCCAATGGGTTCTTTAATAACCTTCTGTTAAATTTAAACATGTTGGAAACATCGGCATTCACTATCACAAAAGCAGGCAAGAAGTTCTACTAGAAATGGCATCGCTTATCTGGAATGCTAACTACTGCTGCTATCCTCCGACTCTAGAGGGGTCGACACTAACCAAAAAGTACTACGCTAACTTTCTAAACCTACTGGATAAAAATATACACCAGAGTAGACAAAGAAAATAGTCGTTTTTCTTCAAGATAATGCACGTGCCCACACAAGTGTTGTTTCCATCACAAAACCCAACAAAGTGGAAAACGATTTGCTATCGCATCCACTATATGACATTTTTCTTAGATGATTAGGAACCAGATTTTCCTGATGGCTTAGGAGGATCGTTGATCCAAATCGTTGGTTGATTACTGTGAACAGCATCTTAAACGGTTCTAGAAATTCAACACCTAATGCAACGTTTTTGGTAGGTTGTCTAGACGAATCACAGACATAATTGTAGGTCCAAAGGGTTCTTTAACAACCTTCTTTTAAATTGAAACATGTTGGAAACATCGGCAACTACGCTTACTTTCTAGACCTACTGAATAAAAATATACACCAGAGTGTACAAGGAAAATAGTCGTTTTTCATCAAGATAATGCACGTGTCCATACAAGTGTTGTTTCCATCATAAAATTCACCATATGACACTTTTCTTGATGAAAGGAGATTTTCGTTAAATAAAGAATATTTTACAAGTGATTAGGAATCGGATTTTCCTGATGGCTTTGGAGGATCGTTCGTCCAAGTAATACTGTGAAGAGTATCCTAAACGGTTCTAGGAATTCAAAACGTAACGCAACGTTTTTGGTAGATATTTTAGACGAATCGCAGAAATAATTGTAGGTCCAACGGGTTCTTTCATAACCTTCTTTTAAAGGTAAACATGATGGGAAACATCGCCATTCACCACCGCGAAGGCAGGCAAGAAGTTCGCTTATCTGGAATGCTAAAGGTATACTGCTGCTATCCTCCGACTCTAGAAGGCTCGACAGTAACCAAGAAGTACTAAACTAAGATTATGGACCTACTGGATAAAAATATACACCAAAGTATACAAAAAAAAAATAGTTTTTCATCAAGATAGATAATGCAAGCGCCCGTACAAGTGTTGTTTCCATCACAAAACCCAGCAAATTGAAAAACGATTCCAGCAAATTGAAAAACGATTTGCTGCCGCATCCACCATATGAAACTTTTTTCGATGGAAGGAGATTTTTGTCAAATGAAGAATATTTTACAGGTGATTAGGGATCGGATTTTCCTAATGGCTGAAGAGCATTCTAAACGGTTCTAGAAATTGAAAACCTAATACAAAGTTTTTGGTACGCAGTTTAGACGAGTCACAGACATAATTGTAGGCCCAACGGGTTCTTTAACAACCTTCTTTTAAATTTAAACATGTTGGAAACATTGCTATTCACCACAGCGTAAGTAGGCAAGAAGTTCTGCTGGCAGTGGCATCTGAAGTGCTAAAGGTATTCTTCTGTATTAGCCCGCAACATCCCATTGTTGGGCAAGGGCCTCCCCCATAAGGGAGGGTTGTTGATCTACTCTCCCATAGGGATCAATCCTCGTGGGAGAGAGGCGCAGCGGTAACGCAACCTTCAGGTCGCCCATCCAAGTACTGACCGGAGCCAACGCTGCCTTAACTCCCCTGATTGTACGTGAACGGGCGACGAATGTGCGCAACCCGGGACCTAAAGGTATACCAAATTATCTTCTAACTCTAGAGGGCTCGATAGTAACCAAAAAGTACTACGCTAACTTTCTGGACCGATTGGATATAAATATACACCAGAGTAGACAAAGAAAATAGTCGTTTTTCATCATGATAATGCATGTGCCCATACAAGTGTTGTTTCCATCACTAAATTCAACAAAGTGAAAAACAATTTGCTGCCGCATCCACCATATGTAACTTTTCGTGATGGAATGCGATTTTAGTCAAATGAAAAATATTATATATAAAAAAATATAAAGGTGATTAGGAATCGGATTTTCCTGGTGGCTTTGAAGGATCGTTGGTCCAAGTAGATTAGTGTGAAGAGTATCCTAAGTTCTAGAAATTCAAAACCTAATACGTTTTTGGTAGACTATCCATGCTATTCCTTTCTTTAACTTTCCCTAAATAAAGTCAATTGATCATATCTGTGAATTGTTAAACAAAATTACCCGTTTTTCTATTTTATGTCGAGAATATTTGTAGTAACACGCGTAACAAATCCCTAATCTGTTTCGAATGCCATTATTTAAAACCATGAATTAGGGAATTCTCTCGAACCCATATACATTTGCAGAATAGGTTCAACGCCCTATGTTTGGGCAACTACGCTGCTATCGACCATGTTATGAAAACTGCAAAGTTATTTTAACTGGAAACACACTTATACATTTTATAGAAACGTTCTGACATAAAAAAGTTTCGTTATCGAAAATAAACAATAAATATAATATGTATTTAAACCAAGGTTCAAGCTTTTGTCCTTGTATTTGATATGTATTTGCTCCTTTATGCCATTTTAAACACCCTGTTCTAATATGGTTTTCGGCAACACTTTTGCAAATTTTGAGGTTCTATTACAAGCAGGTCTAACTGGCCAATTCAAATCCATTCTGGGAACCATAAAACACCCAGAAAGATGACAAAAATAGTATTTAAATTGATTCGTCTTTAAAAGATTAATGTACGAAAAAGGTTTTTTTGAATACTCATGCAGTACAAATTTAACCAAAATCGCTCGTTTTGGAACGGCACAGAAATAACCTCTTCTCAAACATTTAACAGACTTGTTTTTGCTTTCCATAAGCCCATCAACGATATTTCGACTCGGAAATTGCCTGATTAGGCTGATAACATCCATGTTCAGCTCACTAGCGTTTCGCATTAACACAGATAAGATTAGAGCCAACTAATACCCTAAATTGCATCAGCAAAACAAGGGCAATGTAAGTTTGGCTGATTTATGCTTCAAGTACAAAAGATATTGAGGATAGGTAGCCGATGTTACGTTAAAATACTGACCACTATCTTTTTGCTATAAGAGAGATAACAAACATATTTTTTCGTTCTATATTGTATTTTAGCCGAAAAATATTAAACATATACTATATTTGAAACAGGTTTGCGCATGAGAACCTTCTGAGCAGTCGGTTTGCATCGTGATCCAACAACCAAAACATAACCTCAAATATGAAAGTTCCGAATGATTTTCTTACGTTGTTTGATTGTTGCTGTATGTAAATTCTTAGTTCAAACGGTCTTTTTCACTCTATAGTTTCTCCTGTCTCACACAGTAAATACAGAGTGGCCCACCGAAAACGAAACGGGCATGTTTTGTGACACTAAACCTCAATTATTCCAAAAACGCCCGAACACATCAAATTAATTTGCCAGGAGACTTATGGTAAAGATATTTCCGTTCACGTATCTGCAACCCCCAAAATTAAGTGATTTTCATCCTAAAAGTTTTAAATGGCGAGGTATATTAAAAAACATCCCATATTTCAAAGCTCGATGAATTTGCTTTACAGTAGTGTTTTTATTTTTAGATTCCGAGCATTAGTTCAATTATGGATTGATTAGACCGCATTGGTTGACCATACGTTGGCGAAACCATTTGATTGTTTGTTTTACGTCAATCTCACGCGGTATTCGTAGTTGTTGTTTTCTTTTAACATTAAAATGATTCCTTCGATTTCAGTAAGAGTTGAAATGATTGCATTTCTCTTCGGGGACAATGAATGTACTAGTAGATGAGTCAAAATGTTCAACCAGCAAGATGTGAACGTCTTGGAGTGAGAAAATTTCGGAACATCACATTTAAAGTGCTCCGCACGCCGAGTTCGTTTCCAGTTGTTATTCTAAGGTATAATTCGCTTTATTTTACCGAGTCTATCGGAAATAAAAGGCGAAATGCTGAAAATTCGGTAAAAAATGAAGCGCTGGAAGTTGCGGTTCTGGGCCACGTTGTTGTCGGTCCTACGTTGAGTACAAAGCAAATGGCCATTGTATCGGATATTAATCGAACTGGTATTCAACACCACAAGATTTATCTCTACAAGATTCATTTGTTACAAGAACTCAATGAAAACGACTTGCCCGATCGTTTGCAAATTTTCTTTTAATGTCTGTTTTTGCGACAAACGCATTTTATTCGTAAATTGTGCAGTCAAATCCCCATAATTGTCACTAATTGATCAGAAATTCTATTTAATTTATTATAAATTATTGGCTGTCATTCTTCGCAAACCTCTGTTAATGACAATAAATTAAATACCCAACTTTTCCTCGTAGTTGCAATTTTCTTTCCAACTCAAATTGGTAAAAATAGCTCCCCATTCGTGTAACAACTTTTTTTTTCTTTTATTACATAAGTTACATGAACTAAAAGAAAACTTTGATTATATACGAAAACTTTCTTCCTACAAGTTGTCTCATTTTCTTACAAATGACTCGATTTACGCACAAAAGTCTCGAATGTCATTTATTATAGTTAAAAATTTATGTAATTTTCTTGTCATCAGTACGTACTCATTCTTCAGTAATTTCGATTTTCGAGGGAGCCTTTTCGTTTTGCACGAAACCGGAATTACAACTGCTATTAATAGTGGAACCTCCAAGTTCACCTTAATATTCAGGTCGCCCACGATAAGCGATTAAAGCCGGACTTGATATTATTGGAGAATTTCATGAAGTGGAACTTATTTCTGCTGAATAATTTATAGAAACATTTATAATTAATTCTGAAGGATTAAGGACACATGGCGTCTATCACAGCTACTTAAATATGGCCGGCTTCGTTAAATATTAAGACGTTTCGCCTACTATTATAGTTTGCGTACCTGGCAAGGTCGCCGTTCAAACAACGGTGTGGATTTCACAAGGTAAAATGATAATAATGAACCAATTTACAAGAATTTCTCGCTAGCGGAACATTATTTACATTCCTAATCCTAAACAAAGTTGGCAAAATCAACTGAACACAAAAGCAATAGCCCGTTGTTCAGCAAATATTTAATTAAAAATTGCTGTTTCTCAAATTAAAGGCTTTATATTCGCAAATAAGGTCCGAACGCAGCTGATTGTACAAATTCTACGGATTTATATCTTACGAGGATTGTTCGATAACTACGTGGCCTTACGTACCATTCTGTAAAACTATTCTTTATTAGATTAAATATGACAGTACAGAGCGATCTGTCAATTAGTCTGTTTTTGACAGTACGCCAAAGTGAATGTCTCGTGTGATTTTGTAAACAATGGAAAAAACTGAGTTGAGAGCAGTGATAAAGTACTTTCATTTGAAAGGCTTAACACCAACCGAAATCAAAGCAGAGCTGGATTTAACACTATTGGAATCCGCTCCTTCGTTTTCAATGGTTAAAAACTGGGTTGCCAAATTTAACCGTGGTCGTGTGAGCACAAATGATGAACCCCGTAGTGGACGTCCAAAAACTGCTACTGCCCCGGATATGATTGAAAAAGTCCACCGTATCGTATTGGATGAACGTCGAGTAAAAGTGCGCGAGATAGAAGACATAGTGGGTATCTCAAATTACAGTATGCACAGAATTTTAACTGAAGAATTGGAAATGAAAAAATACTCGGCGCGTTGGGTGCCGTGGTTGCTCACACCGAAGCAAAAACTGAATCGTCTGACTGTTTCTCGCGACCTTTTTGCAAGTTTTCGCCACAATCCGAAGGACTTTTTGCGCTGTTTCATAACCGTCGATGAAACCTGGGTCCACCATTATACTCCCGAAACCAAAGAACACTCCAAACAATGGACACACAAAGGTTCTCCGCCACCAAAGAAGGCAAAAACGATTTTGTCAGCAGGAAAGGTTATGGCAACCATATTTTGGGATTCTCATGGAATTATCTTGGTCGACTACTTAGAAAAGGGGAACACAATAAATGGCGAGTATTATGCCAACTTGTTGCAACAACTTAGCGACAAAATCGAAGAGAAACAGCCTCATTTGGTAAAAAATAAAGTGCTTTTCCATCATGATAACGCGCCTCCCCACAAGTCTGAGATTGCAATGGCCGAAATTCACGAATTGGGACTTGAATTAGTGCCCCATTCGTCCTATTTCCCAGATTTGGCTCCCAGCGATTATCATCTGTTTCCAAACCTGAAAAAATGGTTCGGTGGTAAGAGATTTTCGTCTAATTCCCAGGTAATCACTGCTGTAAATAACTATTTCGGGGACTTGGATTCATCGACCTACAATGAAGGCATTGCTAATTTGGAATATCGTTGGAATAAGGATGTTGAGCGAGCAGAAGACTATATTGAAAAATAAAATGTTTTTTGTCGAAAAAATCTTGCGTTTTCTTTGTTAGGCCACGTAGTTATCGAACCATCCTCGTATAATTATGAAAAAGAATGAGCAGATACTATAGTAAAATGTTTATCGAAAATACAAACCCTACTTAACTCGGAAAATATGATAGATAAATTCAAAAATTACTATTTAAAGAACTAACCTGAACATTTACTAAGTTTAATTTTCAAAATCTTAAAGGAAATATACATTTTGTGCCCATAGAAACCTACATATTGGCCTTTTCCGGCAGGAATTTGGTTGTAATTTAAAAACCACAAATAAGATGGGTAACTTAAATGGAAGTTTAGAATAATTGATATACATGCGCACAGATTTTTGTAGATAAACGCCAACTTGGACCGACAGCTTAAATAACAAACTTCTGATTTTGAAAGTAGTGTTAGGAATGATTTATGTGGAGTTGGTTTTTATCTAGTCCCTGGTAACTACGCCTGTTGCTAAGATTATATTTTTTTATAACAAACTTAAATTTAAAAAAAATGTAATACCAATTCCTTGACCAGTTCGTCATGAAGTTATAATTATCCACTAATAAACAGCATTCGCTTAATACCATGTAAACTAATCAATTAAACTTTTAATAAATTCTGAAAATTTGGAACTACTATAATTAGGTATACTTTCATACACCAACCATTTGCCATACCACCCAGGACAGACGTAGATTTGCTATAATGGTCACCAACATGACATGATAAGGTTCTAGAAAAAGAAGAAGTCTTCGACATTACAATACGATAGTTTTTTTAGGGTGAGTGTGGGAGTGTATGATCCTACAATGTATAATTCTTAGAGTCAAAGCCCTGAAGCCTATTAACTCCTATAATGTATAACCGGTATCCAGCGACAGGTTACGGTAGTACAGTGAGGCTGGATAACGAAACAACGTGTGCACTGATACATTGTAGAACAAATAAGAAAATTATACATTGTAGAAACAAGTGCATTTTCCTTTTTCTAAGTTGTAGAAGACTTAGGAAAACCCTACCTTGCCAAGCACAAGGCCATTTATATGTTGAAGCGAGCATGAAAATTACAGGTTGCAGTAAGGAATGAATGCATTTATACTTTGCAAGACGGGTAGCAGATTTGGTTCGTTCTAAGATAGGTAGCAATTGTACCTTGTGGGAACGTGGACATTTTATACGACTTAGCATAGGTAAAATAATTATACTTTGTAGAAACGAGAACATTTTGTACGACCTGACGAAGACATTTTAAACATTTTAAGATAGTTGGGAAAATTCTGCTTGTAGGAATAAGAACATTTTATACGTTCTACGGCAGGCACAAAAATTATACCTTGTAGAAACGAGGACGTTTAAAAAACAGCTGAGAAAATTGTACTTTGCGGTTTATATGTTTTAAGATTGCTAGGAAAATTATACCTTGTAGAAACGAGGGCATTTTATACGTTCCAATTCGGGTAGTATACTTATACCTTGCATAAATGAAAGCATTTTGTATGTTTCAAGTCGAGTAGGGAAATTATACCTGGTAAAAACGGTGGAAATTTTAGACGTTTTAAGGCAGGTGGGAAAATTATACCATGCAAAAACAAAACGGTGTATAGGTCATAAGACTGGTAGGAATATTATACCTTGTAGAAACGAAGGCATTTGATACGTTCCGATACAGGCAGTAAAATTATACCTTGCAGAAATGGAAGCATTTTGTATGTTTTATGTAAGTAGAGTAGGGACCACCTGGTAAAAACGGTGATAATTTTAGACATTTTAAGACTGGTAGGAATATTATACCTTGTAGAAACGAGGACATTTTATACGTTCCAATACGGGTAGTAAAATTATACCTTGCATAAATGAAAGCATTTTAAATGTTAAGTCGATTAGGGAAATTATAACTAGTAGAAACGAGGGTAATTTTATACGTTTTACGGCAGGAGGGAAAATTATAGCTTATAGCAACGAGGATATTCTGAAGCCAAGTGAGAAAATTACCTGGCAGAAACAAAAGCGGTTTGTAGTATTTAAGACTGGTAGGGAAATTACACCCTACAGAAACGAGGGCATTTATACGTTCTAATACGGGTAGTAAAATTATACCTAGCATTAATGAAGGCATTTTATCAATTTTAAATCGAGTAGAGAAATTACACCAGTTAGGAACGAGGACATTTTATACATTTTAAGACAGGTAGTAAAAGTATACACCGCAGAAACGAAGGCATTTTATACGTGCTAATGCGGGTAGTAAAGTTATACCTAGCAGATATGAAGGAATGTTATCCATTTTAAGTCTAGTAGAGAAATTACATCAGGTAGAAACATGAGCATTGTATACATTTCAAGACAGGTAGTAAAATTATACCCCGCAGAAACGAAGGCATTTTATACGTGCTAATGCGTGTAGTAAAATTATACCTAGCTGATATGAAGGAATGTTATCCATTTTAAATCAAGTAGAGAAATTACACCAGTTACAAACGGGGACAATTTATACATTTTAAGACAAGTAGTAAAAGTATACACCGCAGAAACGAAGGCATTTTATACATGCTAATGCGGGTAGTAAAATTATACCTATCAGATATGAGGCAATGTAATTAATTTTAAGTCCAATAGAGAAATTACACCACATAGAAACAAGGGAATGTTAAACATTTCAAGACAGGTTGTAAAATTTTACACCGCAGAAACGAAGGCATTTTTCATACTAATACGGGTAGTAAAATTATACCTAGCAGAAATAAAAGAATGTTGCCCATTTTAAGTCGAGTAGAGAAATTACACCAGATAGAAACGAAGGCATGTAATACATTTCAAGACAGGTAGTAAAATTGTACACTGCAGAAACGAAGGCATTTTATACGTTCTAATATAATAATATAATAATAATAATAATATATAGGAAGAAGTGCCTGAACGCGTTGTATGTGGTATGGGTACAACAAATTGTCCCTAAGAATTTTCCAAACAGTCCCATTACTTACATTCAAAGCATTTGCAATTTTTCCAGTAGAAGTAGATGCATTGCAATATCTCATGATCCGTGCGCAGTAAACCAAAATATGTTACTGACGTCACGAACTGTTCTAAAGACAAACTTGAAAATATCGTTGCGGAAATATTTGTTGTCATTTTTAGGCATGCGATTTTTTCCCTTGTTTATATTTAAATTTCCCTGCGTTATTAGAAGAAACAGTCTTTTTGAAAACTACAGCGGTTTATTTACTGTGTAGCTGTAAGTAGAAGTACCCAAATTTAACATTTTTATGCAATACTTATTAAAACTGTTTTTAGGTTATAATCCACCTACAGCGTTTTCTTTGCAAAAGTAGTTCGTTGTTTAAAAACTTCGCATCAGTAGCTGTTGTACAGTAAGTAACAATAATATTCTATTGGCAGTACCAAGTTCTACTTTGTTGAAATCCATTTTTACATATCTAATGTAATAATATTCTGTTTGGCCATTTTACTAATTAAAGTTTATTTACAGATCACTAGTAATTATGAGCAACGCCAAACGAACAGTGCACAGTCAAGGCCGTGATATAATTTACAGCGTTTATAAATTTATGAAGGAAGAAAAGGATGCCAAAAAACTTACTATTCCTTTAAGCAGTTTGATCGAAAGGGTGTCGCAAGCAACTGGCGTTGGATCAGCCACCGTCAAAAGAATTGTTAAGGAAGGCAGGCTACAACCAGATGGTGGCAAATTTACTTCCCCAAGGAAAACCATCAATGAAAACAGTCCGAGGTCTGCGTTGGATCAGTACGAAGAAGAAACTGTAGGCACAATTATTTATAGATTTGCAAATATTTACAAAAGAAGACCAACGATGCAGGCTGTATTTGAAGCAGTGAAAGATGAAGGCATTAATTTTACTGGAAAGATACGTTCTTTTAGAAAGTTAGTGCATAAAATAGGATTCCGTTGGAAACAAAGCCAAGATAATCGACAAGTGCTGATTGAGAAAACAGAAATCCGAGCGAAACGACTTGAATATTTGAGGAAAATACAACAATACAGATGCGAAGGTAGAAATATTATATACTGTGATGAAACCTACATGCATAGTTCACACACTGCACCTAAAGCTTGGGATGACGGATCAAGCAAATGTATGAAGTCTCCAGTTGCCAAAGGACAACCTTTAATTATTCTGCATGCTGGCGGTGAAGAAGGCTTTGTTCCGAATGGTTTACTTACTTTCAAATCGGGCCTTAAAACTGGGGACTATCATGACGACATGAACAACAAGAATTTTTCGAAGTGGTTACAAGAGAAATTGCTTCTAAATATGCAACAAAATTCTGTGTTGGTTATCGATAATGCATCGTACCACAACGTAACCACCGAACCAACTCCAACCTCGGCTTGGAAAAAAGAGGACATGAGGAGATGGCTAACGGAAAGAAACTTACCGTTTCAATTACAAGACACAAAAGTAGAATTATATGCAAACATAAACCAGCATAAACCAGTTAACAAGTATATGTGATCGACAAAATTTTAGCCGAACAGGGTCACGTGGCACTGCGTTTGCCTCCCTATCATCCGGAACTCAGCCCCATAGAAAAAATATGGGCATTAGTCAAAAATCATGTGGCTGCCCATAATACAACGTTTAAAATGGATGATGTCTGGAAGTTGGCAGAAGATAAATTTAATGTTGTTGGTGTGCAAGAATGGGCAAACATTTGTTCACATGTGAAGAAGATCGAGGACGAA
>JABXWE010023221.1:0-32215 GCA_014611495.1 Limonius californicus
ATAAATTTGCGTTGTTAAATGGGGGGGGGGGGACATAAAAATATATATGTAGGCGCATTACTTTCTGTTAATAGTCCTGTATTATTAACTAACATATTATAATTCAGGAAACAAATTTTCTAGGAGTAAATATATACTGGTCAATTTTGAAAAATCATGTGATTGTGTATTCTAATAATTGAATTGTCAATGTCTACACAACTGTGAAAATACCTTGTGGGTTTTATTTACGCGAAAATTTTATAAATAATTAAGTACATTATTCTTGGTTTTAAAGTCTATTTGCATGTATATAATGAAATATGTTAATGGTAACAATAATAATAATATACAGGGTGTCCCAACGAAAACGAAAGAAGCGTGTTTTGTGACGCTAAGCTCCAAACAGGTCAAATTAATTTTCCAGGGGAACATGTAATGCGGTTAATTCTGTTCAACTATCTGTAACTCCGAAATTAGGGTGATTTTCACTATAAAAATTTGAAAAGGAAAAGTTTATCAAGAGACCATTTGGAAGCTCGACGAATTTGCTTTATAGCAGTGTTTTTTTTTGGATTCCGAACATTAGTTGCACTTGAAAGTTTCAGGGTAGTAAATGTTCTGGACCATTTATGGAATGATTAGACGACCATACGTTGGCGTAGAGATTTGAATTTTTTTCGCTAAGGCTGTCGTTATTTCATTGAACAATTACAATGGTTTATTCGATTTCAGAAAGAGTTGAATGAATTGGGTGTTTGCTCGGAAACATTGAATGTGCCAGTAGAAACGTGGAATTATTCAATGAAACTAGCAATTCTGGCCCACGTTGTCGTCGTACAGGGTTTTGGACCCCTAGTAAATCTTAAAGTATATATGAAAACAAATATTTTTTGATAATAAATGTATGGTCAAAAGCGTTTCCTTTCAGGGATAGGGCTTCTCAAAGATTCTTTAGGAAGCGCCTAAATGTAGGCAACTCAATTTACTATCTACTATTTGTTTCCATACCGATGGAAATTAATGCAGGATATTCCTCATATTTATCCTGTATTAATTTCCGTCATTATGGAAACAAATAGTACGTAGTAAATTGAGTTGTCTACATTTAGGCGCCTCTTAAGAATCTTTGAGAAGCTGTATCCCTGAAAGGAAGCACGTTTGACTATACATTTATTAACAAACATAGTTTGCTTTCATGTATATTTTAAGCCCTAGACGTTTGTCCCTGCAATTCTTTAACACCCTGTATATTCCAAATTTTCATGGCGTAGAGATTTTACATAAAAATTGAATTATCTAGAACATGGTTGGGTATATCCAATTTTAAAAATAATGAAAACAAAATAATGTAGAAGATATTGTAAAAAACAGTACCTCAACCTCCCATTTTGAACGCCTCTGTTGCACTTATTAAAACGAACTCGGCGCTAAGCTGCAAACTTGATGAGTAAACTAAGCACATAAAATTTCAGAACGTACACTTTTGTGTATACGTAAGTTCGTCTAAATTGTCTTACTTTGGGTCCAGAAGTCAGTGGAGAAGCTACGTCCACAGATTTTAGAGACATCCTGAATGTACCATATTTAAAGCTTTTCGCAAATCAATGTATATCGTCATTTTTCATTTAAAATTTTTCATTTATCGCCTAGGAGAAAAAAATCATTGAAGTACGTATGGTTTTCGTTATTTTGAATATAAAACTGTTCGTGTAATCTACTTTGTTTCTAATTTTAAAAACACTGCAATAAATTTAAAATGTAACAATAAAGGGGTGAAATAATATAGTAAATAAGTTTTTTACATGTATGTTTTAAATTTATAAAAAATAAATATTTAAGGTATAAGAGTATATGGCGTATTCGAGGACAAAAATCTTTAAATTGTGTAGAACAAGACACTAATTCTTGATCGGTGTCTCAAATATTTTACAATTTTGTTAATTTATTAAAAATGCCTAAGTATATATCACATAAAAAGTAGTTTATGCAGACTGGTCCTATAGGCAGAGAGTTTATTTTACCAAAACATTTTAAGAAACCATCGTAGTGGACAGATGTTAAAAACTTAAGTAAAACGAAATAGCCCTACTTTCTACATTATTATGCCTCAATTATTTAGGAAAACGGCCATAAAGAATATTTACAGCTGAATTTTTATAATAAAATCAAGCAAAAATGTGCGATAATCATTTTTTATAGATATAATATGTAATTGTGGCCCCTAGTAACTGTAACAGAAAAGCTTGCGGTCTGTTTCAAAGACTACGAGCCCTACGAATAGCCAAAACAACGTGAAAACTTAAAATATGAAAATGTCGAAAATTTTCTGTTGTAATTCATTTCATGTTAGTGAAAAGTTTAACGACTAAACATCAATTTTATTACTAATACCTGTGTATTATCTACAAATTATACTGAACAAATGTCTAAAATAATTTTTTTGTGATGTTTTAAATACTTCTGTTGTAGAATAAATGGAATGCATTAAAAATATATAATATCATGACCCCCTCCCCCTCGCAGAGGTTGATGGGCGTACACTGTGTTAATATTTATATTTATTTCTCTAGCACACAAATGAATACTCACTCGCACTCTCTACTTGTGCATCATATACGAAACTTATGCACATCAACAGCAACACAAACTTGCAACCCATTTTGACTAACTGTGCTTGAATAAGCGATCATAGATTGTAGATCTGTATATATAAGCTTCACAAATACTAATTTAACACCAATTTAATATTAGATTGACTATTTTCGATTCCTAAAATAGATGGATGTTCTCATAAGAAAAAGATTACACCGAACAGTGTTAATGTAAACTGTTACTAATTAAGTTAAGATCTTGCAAGAATTAAGCTGAAGCATGTAGGTAAAGGCAATAAATTAAATTAGTTTTGCATTGTACTGGAATTCTGGGTTTTTCTGTAAAAGCGACCTCGAATTTTATTACTGCACCTACCACAATAAATTGGCAGTGTGAGCAAGAATTATGTAATCTTAATAAACATGTATTCTGCAAACTCATGCGCGTTAGCTCATCCTTATCTTATCGCATTTAAATATGGTTCTGAGCGAAAAGATTTAGAGTCAGTCTTAATTACGTTCGCTTAGTTCTAACATTGCTAGTCGTAGTTAACTTCCTCAGTTTTGTATTTTTGTATTAACTTTAAATAAAGTTTTTTAAAACTTTAAATTAAAGTTACACACCGATAATTGGCGCAGTCGGTGGGATTGGTCAAAAAAGTAATAATTATTGTATTTTTGAATTTTTAATTTATTAATTGATCAAATTCATCGTACCCGGAAAGTCCCGCTTGTTCGACACCAGGACAAACATCACCGTAGCGACAAGGCAACGAGACTTTCCAGCCACAAAAAAAAGACGGAAGCCTTGCCAACCATCGAAAAGCTGAATTCGCCACATACTATTCCAACAACCTGATACCGCGGACAAGCATCACTGGTTGCGAGGACTGATATAGAATTAAATATTAATTTTGAGAGCATTCATTGCATTTTAGAAAATAAGTTCACAATAAAACATATGTAGTAAGCGAGACGTTTGGTGTGCTGAATCTTCTTCTTAGAGTGCTTTATATCTTACGAGACGTAGCGATGTTCTCTCCTATGCCTGTGTTGCGCGTTTTTTTTTTAGAGTCACAGACATAGAGGACCTACAGTTTAACGTGGGCTCCGAACCACGGGAAGTGTAACCACTTCTACTCCAGAGAAGATTTACTAGGCAGAATACCTCGCTGGTTTGCCATTGCCTTGCGAGGGAGAATGGCCGTTAAAAATCCGATCTTCCGGCCCGGGAATTGAAGCCAGGAACTTCAGCCTAGAAGTCTAACGCGCTAACCTCTAGCCCACGGCCGCCTCAGGTGTGCTGGACTTATGTTTTATGGGAAGGAACCTTGAGTTTGGCCCTACTAACCGTACATCAAAGTGTTTAAACAAATTAAAAACTTGATTCTTCTGAATTAAACACTGAAATAAACGAACTGACTAATTTTTTTGAAAGTCTAAATTTTAAAATGGCTGTCAATAACCAAGCCGCCGAAATAAATATAACATCGACACAACGCCCACTAGTAGGATATCCCTTAGGATTCCACGTATCACCATTAAATAAAATTCTTTGTAGGGTCCTTTTGAAGGAAACCCCTATGAACTATCAGAATATGTAAGAGCTATGGACGACATATTCACACAGTTCTGGCAAAGACAAGATCCCACTGCATATATCAATAAACTGTTGCTGAAATCGCCTTAAAGATGCAGCACTAAACTCTATTTGTTGAGCATTGAGCTAGAACGTAAATAAACGCTTGACAGGTGCGTTGATTTACCGGATGTGTATTTACGTAATATTCCTTGCGTTTCTAAATTCGTTCACGCCATCAGAATTCTTTTGTAGTAGGACGCCCTCTACGATTACACGTTTCTGGAACAACTTTCTCCATTTTAGGAAAATACGCACCAGACACTATAGAAACGCTTCGAATACCGATAAGCACTGCTCAAAAAGCACACAAATATAACCCGGTAATTACGAGGGCATAGTAAAGCTTTGAGCGTCAATTACTACTTAAGTAATGAGGCATTAGCGTTATCTAGTGTAGACCAATCACAGGGCGCGCTCGGGTGAGTCTAACACGTGCGTTTGTGCAGGTTCTAGCTCAATGCTCAACAAATAGAGTTTAGGAGTTATAACCGGTTAACCGTTCAACTCATGGGGAATCTCTTAAAGATTTACCAAAGATCTGAGTTTAATTTAGAAATAGACATTTCTCGTTTAAGACAACATCCTAGAGAATCACCAGTAGAATATTTTAAACGATGCAGATCACTGCTTGCAATATTAAATTGTAAAATTGCCCTAAGTAGAGATGACCAAGTAATTAAAAATCATAAATTAGCTGAAGCGAATACCCTAACACTCATAGCATTATTTGTGGATTACCCTTAGGTTCATTCATTAGAAGTCGTGCCCCTCAAACATACGTCAAAAGTGCACTTGACATAAGATATTCCCAAAATCAAAAAACCATAAAACACCACAACAAAAATTTAAACAAACCATTCTAATGGTATTTTCGCCTAGGTTGTCCGCAACCTATTTCACACTAGGCTCAGGAGTTTATACTTCGCGTTTCCCTCACTCTTTTTTCCAGCATTTTAGGTACTACGCATGTTTGATTTTAGATAAACAGGATTTCCGGTGATTCTCTGCGTCTGACAGAATACGAACGTGTCGTTGAATTAGCTTTTCCCGTTAAAGTGTTTGTCACTTTGAGTTCATCTCGATTTTCTGGGGAAATCAAAGATTATAACGTGATCTTTAGTTGATTGTTGGAATTACGTTATTGACATTTATGTCGCTATAATCAACGTTTCGATTCTTTTATAATTTTGTCGAGTCGATCGGAGTTTTACCGATTGATGAGTTTTTCCTTTTTCTTTTAAGTTATGGCTGACCTAATTTTTCCTTGTATTCGAAATTAGACAACTTGGGGACGGTGAGATTCGTGCAAAGATATCTGCGCTTTCAATGGTTGTATCTGCTGCTTGCGAGAACTAGAATTCGAATTCAATCCAGCCGCCTGCAGTGAAAAAACGTGCCGAACTCGAGGCTGGTCTAGAACATTCCATTCCAGATTAACCAGGGAAGTGCACATTAATTTTTAATTTCGACGATTTCGGAGTCAATGTAAATACTCTTTGTTTATGTGTATGAATTTAATTATACTACGGGGTAGATAAGAACTATGTTGTAATTGTACAGGGTGTTACGAATTACTTTATTTTCATACTTCATTGGTATATTAGCTTGTACAAGTATTAGCGTACATAATCACGGGAATTTCACTTGATATACAGCGTGAGTCAACCGGAGCGGTAATATTGCGTTTTATTCGGGTTTCACAGCGATCTTTGATTTTCTTATCTACGCTGTAAATCTTGAGAGGCCTTTCATGACTAGAGTGTAGGACGCGGCTTGAGGGCGCTTGTTTGGGAAGAGAAACGCAGTATTTTTACTTTAGCTCAAAGTCAGTTATTATTGGGGCTGTATTGAGTGACTGCGTACTAGCAATTGTGTACCGATGCAGGTTACGATTACACTAATGTTGCTAATTTGGGGTGTATAATCTACATATATTTTTTGCTGATACTAAATATTTTTGCTGCAATTGCGCTTGTTATTTATTGTTTCCTATCATTGTATTCTGTAGTAACGAATTAAGTAAGTAATAAACTGTGGGTACGACTAACCAATCGACATCTGCGTTAATGGTAGTGTATTTTATTATGAAGTCGTTGGCGCCCTTTCAGGTAATTAAAGTAAAGTTAATTAATATATTTAATCGAGCAAAGCGGAGAACCGCTCATCTTCGATTGAGGTTCCGGGAGGCTATCATTAACCAATTATTTACTTACTTAGTGTGGAGAATTTCCCTTTGAAATTATCATCAGGCGTCACACCATAATCCTCCTGAACCTGTTTTTCTAAGACAACAGAATTATTATCTTCAAAATTCACCCCAATTTACGTATAATCCGGGATCCATTTACAAATTAGATCCAAATATTCCTTCACAACATTTCCCAGACTTCGAACCCAAGTATGGAAAACCAGGACAAAAGTTTTCAAATTTCGAAAGAACTACCAATCAACACATAAACCCGAACCAATGGAATCTTCTACCATTAACGCCCTGCTTCTCAACAGCTAACGAGACAAAGACCACAATCCCCGAGACTGAATTATCCAAATAACTTTAGACCAAATGACAAGTTATTCAACAATCAAATCAACCCCGAAATTTGTATTCCCAAAAATTACACCACGCTGAATTAAATGATACTTATCAGCCAGATATTGAATATTATGATTACGAATATTTTGAACAAGCTGACTTACAATATGCACCACATGAGGAATACAATCCCGAAAATTTATTTAGAATCAGGAAATTTTAATCAGTTATTTGAATACCCTGAGCCAACTGAACAAGCAGAAGATGCCGTAAATTTTCATTAAGAGCTTCGGTTGAAACTTTTCCATTAATCCAAAATCTAATTTACCCTATACAACAATCCCTCAAACTAACGACAAATTATTAATAGATACAGGAAGCTCACGTACTATACTTTCTCCCTAATTCGTAAATACTCATTTCCCCGAAGCAATCTTTGAACGCCCTTTTGAAATTTCTACTTCTCATGGAACGGCTTATCATAATTTAGTTGCAAATGTCCCTAATCAAAATTTATTTTCAGAAGAAGGAACACATTTGTGTTATATATTCAATTTTCACCCAGAATATGTCGGATTAATAGGTACAGACTTATTATACATATAATTTACCCACAAATATCGATTATCGATGGATGCACACTCAAAACGAAAAAACAACAGTACCGTTTTATTATGATAAATCTAAATTAGAACAAGAAGAAAAAACACGAAACCAGTGCAATTTCTCATAAATTAAATCTTTAAATAATTCCTTGACAACTATTACATTGCCACCCAGAGTAGACAAATCTGTTACCCTACCAGCCATAGGAAAATATGGTTATAAATTAACTCCTAAATTACACCTCACAAAAAATGTACTCAGCTATAGTTACATTACGTAACGAATACATCAGACCAGCCCCAAACTATTATCATACCGCAACCACTCATCCCTGATGACTGTATCCTCGCAGAAAATCAAATTCAAATCAGTAACTTTAATGACGCAACATCTAATCGAAAACAAATACTTCTCCAGAATCTAAAAGACAATTTAAGATTAAATCATTTAAATTCCGAATAAACGGCGTTACTAACCAATCTGATCGAAATTATAAATATATTTTATACATTACAAATTCCCCTGCCTTCAACAACATTAACTAGACATGAGATACGAACAATAACCGAAATACCCATATTTACGAACACGTATAGATATCCTCATGTTCACAGACAAGAAGTAAAAAATCAAATAAAAACAATGCTAGATCAAAATATTATAGAACCTAGAACGAAGTGAATCTCCTTTCAATTTTCCCATTTAGGTAGTACCAAAAAAAAATAGATTCTTTAGGTAAGAAAAAGTTTAAAAATCGTTATTGATTATAGGAAATTAAAAGAACAAACCATAGAAGATAAATTCCACTTTCCAAAATTGAAACTATTCTCGACAATTTAGGGCGTGGAAATCATTTTACAATTCTTGAGCTCGCATCATGATTTCACAAAATTGAAATTGATAAAAATTACCGCGAAAAACCCGCATTTTTCACCGCAGAAGGACACTACCAATTTCGACTCCATTTGGACTCAAAAAAGGTCCTTCAACTTAAAAAAAAATGATAAATTTAGCACTAACAGATCTCACACCCACACAACGTTTAGTTTACCTAGACGACATTAAAATTTATGGAACAACCCTTCTATAACACATAACCCGTCTAAAAAATGTTTCACAAAGATGTCGCGAAGCCAATATTAAAATTTATCTCCACGAATTTCTTCAAAAAGCAGTTAATTATTTAGGACACGTTGTAACGAATTTTCCGGGGAGCAACCGTTTCAGTATTTGGTAATCAATTGTTAGGTCGCTTTCGTTCTTGAAAGAGGTGTCTGCAGTACTGTTAGTGCAGTTCCAATTTTTTTGCCCCACGTATTCGCCATCGCGTTCGATCACACTCTGGAGGATACGCTTAGAGAAAGGGAATCCAGTATAAATCCAGGATCTCAGCACAAATTCATTAACTTGAGTCCAGCTCCATCCGAGAAGGAAGGCCGAAGAAACTTGAAGTCGGAGATTGCAGCGAGGGAGGCAACCCGAACGTTTTTTTCTTTTTTTTAAAGAATCGTGGAGTTGCCAAAGGCAACTCCAAGATTCCCATCCCTCCCAGCTTATCCCGGCTCGCCCCATTTCGTGCTATTCACAGGTCTAACATGCCCCACCCTTGAAAAACCCCATGCCCCAGACACCACAAACACCCTGGGAAAGTGCAGTGCTCAGGATTCGAACCTGAGCGACTTTGGTAGAATAACTCCGAAGCCTAGCGCTGAGGCCATTACTCTACCGCGGTCCCCTTAACCCGAACGTTGTAGTCCAGCTCCGCCAGAGAAAGAAGCCGCCGAAATTTGAAGTACCAGTCTTCCAGAGAAAGAAGTAAGCCGAAGTTACGTCGGTCAGGCCAGATTGAACGTAAGTACTCACCGTACAGTAATATTTTATTTAGAATATTCTACCTAACATATAAAATCATTTATCGTCGAGATTACGAAGCCCAGCAATCCTGCTGGGCGCATCTGAACAGCAGCAAACCGTTAATCCCATCCGTTCTTGAACCAACGAAGGCAAGAACACCATAAACAACTTCACAGGCGTATTAAATTAACCGTAATGCGTAGCAGGTGACAATTTAATATTATAACTTTGTGAACACCGAAACGACTCCGATTAGTTGTTTCATGGATGAATATTATTTAGTGTATTTAAAACTAACTGCCAGGTGGCAACCATTTTGTTTGTTTATTAAAATCTACAGAGTACGAACACTACACGCCGCAAGCAGCTTGGGCGCAATCGGCGCAGACCATTCAGTCGACCTCCGACCCAGTACCAGGGGCGTACCTACCAGGATTGTGCAGACATTATTACTTCTAATTACCACATCAGAATCAGATATATTTTTCATTTATTGAAACAGTTAAATATAATCAATCCTGTTTTAACCATTACAGTCTCTCCGAATGTTATTACGAACTTTCGGCTCTGAACTAAAACCAGGCATCCGTCCCTACGTGGACGGACCGTTATAATGTTACTACCCCAAACGGAATTAAACCAGACCCCTCAAAAATCCCTGCAATAGAAAATTTCCCAGTTCCAAAGTCAAAAACCGAAATTAAATCGTATTTAGGAATATTAGGTTATTACCGTAAATTAATAAAATACTTTGCAAAAATTACTAAACCCATGACACAATGTTTAAAAAAAAACAAAATTATTCACCATCAAAATTTTATAGAAGCTTTCTAACATACAAAAAATATGTTAACACACGAACCATTACTTCAGTACCCTGATGTTTCAAAGCCTTTCGAATTAGCAACAGACGCATGCAAATTTGCCTTAGGCGCTGTCCTATTACAAAATCAAAAACCTACCTGTTAGGCATCGCGTACCCTTAATGAAACCGAACGACGATACACGACAATAGAACGAGAACTTTTAGCTATTATATGGATTATTAAACAATTTAGACCCAATTTATATGGAACAAAATTCACACTATATAGGGTAAGAGGTACAGTTATTGGTACCTTAAACATCTTGAATTTTTGTTTTGAGTTGCATTCATTTAAGTTTTACAAAATTATCGAAATAATTAGTTTGTAGTATGAAGAAAACATTAAATTTTATTTTGACATATTCTATTTTGTCCTTAAAAATAATTAAATAGGTCAAACACTTCGTTGAATAAAAAGTATCCCTACACACAGTTATTGGCATATCTGAGATGATTATCGGCATGTGTAGGGTACAGTAATTGTCACACATATTTTATCCTAATTTAAAGATGTGAAATACCTAGGTACCTAGTTCTACCTAGGTTCCTACTGCTTTATAGGTTTACACACATACTTACCTGTTATGTAGGTCTATACGAAGTAAGTACATTCCAATAAGACAATAAGGTAAAATAATTTTTATTGATAGACAAATTATAGAAAGTGCTTTATTCAGGATAGGTACATACAAAACAACTAAAACTTTATTTTCCATTGTTAGATTACTTTACCATTGCATGGATTACAGGTAAATATATCGGAATGAACCGATTGCAATTTCATTTCGCTGAAACATTCGACATGATATGTTCGCATGCACGAATTGCATTTAATACCTACATTACCTAGCGACATATTTTTAACGCATTTATAACACAAACCCATAACGACGTTTTTATTTTTGTATTCATTCTTACCCGATGCGCTATTATTTATCGGGACTTCAAAATGTTTTTGTGTATGAGATTGATCAGACAGCATTTCAAATAGTGGTTGCAGATGAGATTGGCCGGTCGGAACTTCAAATAATTGTCGAATATGAGACTGAGTACTTTCTTTAGGTATTACTACGCATGAAATAATGTTAATTTTGCCCTTGTTATTTTTTGTGGTGTTTTTCTTTTTTGAAATAGGCGTTTTAAGTTTGTTTTCCTTTAATTTATTTCTCGTTTCTTTCTTCTTTCTTTCTTCTTTTTCTTTAAATTGCTTCTTTTCCAACTTTATACGTTTTCTTTCTTCTTTTTCTTTTTCGTCGGTTTTCTTCTTTTTTTCCTTTTGTAATTGCAACTCTTTCCATTCGACTGCAGTTAGTACAAAAGGTATCCTTTCGGTGTTCTTCTTTCCTTTTCTTTCAGGTGTTTCAGGCCATGCTAGATAATCCCTTATTGTACTTCCATTACTAGTTTGACTTTGTGTTTTGTCAGTCACGTTTTCAATCAGTACAGCCACATTTTCAATTGGCATTCCACGGCTCAAGTCCACAAGCCCGGAAACCGTTTCTTATTATTTCCGGATTGTCGAATTTACGCAGAACATTTTTCAAAATCGGAGCAAATTTTTTCTTTGTTAAGACTGTTGCGGGATTGGTTCTCCTCCACTCTAAAACTCCATTTTTCCAAAAACTTTATAGCGGCTTAAATGCGGACACGTCCGTAGGTTGCGAAATTCTTGTGGAGTTGGGATAAAGGCATATCAAGATTATTTGCAAGTCTGTGCAAAGTGCAAAAGTGGGTACCATGTCGGTGCATAAACAATATTACTGGAAAGGTAACTTTGTTTTAACCAAATACGGATGTAGGACTTTGCTTATATGTATGTATATTCGTAAAACAGTTCTGCCTTCATCCATCCATTTGGGGTAACTCCTATACCCCAATCCTCAGGGGTGAATTATCATAGGTGGGGTTATATCTCCCGCCGCAGAAAATGTGAATAAGACAGTCGGTTAAAGTAGATTTAGCTGCTCCGTGATCTACATCATAAACATTACGTGTTCCGCGAGGTGCTAATACGTTTTTATTTTTTGGGCATAATTGAAAATTCGTTTCGTCGGCGTTTAAAACCCTTTCAGGATGCAAAAAGATATTGTAATATTTTTCATTTTCAGATTCGTTTACATTTGCACTAGGCGACGTTACTCCTTCAGTTTGCCTTTCAGTTAATTGAGGATGGCGACGCAAAAAGCCCTTATACCAGCCATCCCTTGCGTAATTATTTTTGTGGATTTTTTCGCGGTTGATTCTCCAAAAAATTTTTGACGCTGGTTAGAAGGTCTTCTTCTCTCTGTGGAAAATCTTTGCGGTGACTTTCCAGTATCCACTGCACCAAAAGCCCTTCTTCATTTTGAGACAGCACTGGAGGTGGCCCGTGACTGGTCTTTGTAAATTTTTCGCTTAATCGAAACTGTAAGGTCTGTCTCGGTATTCCAAAATTTCTAGCAGCAGTCTTTTTTGGCACACCACCTTCAATAGCTTCTATAGCTTTTTGGATGTCGTTCTCGTCATATATTTTTTGGTATGATATTCCGTGAGCTACCTTAGGCATGATCTAAGAAGAAAAAGTAGATGCGTAAGAAAAACCATTTCAAAACCTGGAAAATGCCTTTCTTACGGACTACGCTGCTATTAAGTTCAGTTATTGGCATACCTCAAACTACAGTAATTGGCAGTATGCTAACAACTATCTAGAACTAATTTAAACGTGGTTTGTATCTTTTTAGCAGTTTAATAAGGCATATGGAGGAAGAAGCCCACATTTGATGTATCTACTGATTTTTAGTTGAAATTTAGTGATTGGCACCTTATGCCAATAACTAAATTTTCCCTTTTATAGATATTCAGTTATTGGCATCCATCAAAATAGTCATATTATGGGGATTATTGAGGTTAGAAACACATCAAAAGTACAATAAGTTATCTTACCTATATAATCAGTAACTTCAACTGACACTCGTTTTACAACAAAAAAAAAACAAAAAATAAATGATGGCCCCTTCCTTGTAAATTTCCGTTTCACTTAACTAGAACTGGAGACCTAGTTGCACACCGTCAAAATATTGCCAGCCAATTTTTCAGAATGACAATCCAGTAAAACCAAATGTCACACAAAGTTGCAAAAAGGTGTAACTACAGGAATCTACTATCGCAAAGGCCTAAAAGAAGAAATCTATCTTATTATTTCGACTTTCACGAAGCTGTGCCTATAACTGTCAGAGTGCCAACGACTGTATGGCTTACCCTACTGATCACATACCCCTAGTTTGGCGTCGTAATTTAAAACAACCAAATTATAAATTGACACGTTAGTCCTTTAAATTAGAAGATTACAATTTGGATATAAAATATCGTCCCGTAAAAGAAATTGAAGTAGCAGACGCTCTTTCCAGAAATTCTCATAACCCCATGATTATTACCAACGACATACTAAGTCAAAAACGCCTCCAAACACCTGAACCCCAACCCGGACCTTCAAGCATGATAGCACAACGGTCAGAAACACTTAACATAGAGACTTATTTGATATCCCCATAATTGATCTAGATAAACGTAGTACTACGCACCCAACTTACATCTACACCGGCAATTAGCATTACTGACAGACCCCTACAACATTATAACAATCAAATAGAATTTATAGCCAACATTATCCCAAAGAAAGTTTAAATCACCAATTTTGAAGACAATATATTAATTAAAGTCTTTGGTAATCCTAAAGACAGTAACACTAAATTTACTGAATTAATTTTGAAATACTGTTTACCCCAATCTCAAAATTTATAATCTCAATTTCTAACGAAAACACACCGAAATTCTTTAAATGTTTATCCCAAATCACTTACTCGTATATATCCGACAAAGAAAAACGACTAAATCAAATATCAAATTATCACCAAGGTAACAATAACCATCGAGGTATTCAAGAAACTGAAGGACACTTAAAACGCAAATACTATAGGAAAACTATTTCTAAAGACATAGAACAATATACTTATAACTGTATGATTTGTAAAAAACAAAAATATCTTCGACATCCTGTAAAGCAACCTTTGCAATTAACGCCCACATTTAACAACCCTTTCAAAATACACATGTGGACATCTTCGAAATTGATCAACAAAAATTCTTAACTCTTACAGATGTATTTTCAAAATTTACCCAAGCATACCCATTAAAATCAAAAAATGTTATAGACATTTTAGATCAACTTGTTAACTTTATATCAATCTTTGGTGCACCTTACACAATCGTCGCCGATAGTGAATTTGCTATACTACCCATCAAAAAGTTGCTAGACCAACACAAAATATTTGTTCATTTTGCTACTCCTTGTAATCATAACTCAAACTCACTCGCCGAACGTGTAGATTCTACATTCATCGAACATTATCGATTATTAAACAACAATTTACGAAAACAACACCAACTAAATTAATCCAATACTCGCAAATAGCAAATAATAATTCTATACACCGGTGAATTATTCGCAATCCTGCAAGCACTGATTTCTACTCTAAAGGACCACTTCCACACCCTATTTTTAATAGTAACAGACTCATTAAGCTCACTGCAAGCATAGCAGGATAAGAACTCATCAAACAAATTGGTAACTGACATATCTATTCTGCTGGACCCCATCCCATGTAAGAATCCTAGGAAACGAAAAAGGTGATACTGCAGCGCGGGAAGCAATAATATCCCCAAACTCTACAATAATAAAACAAGTATACCCCATGGACCTCAAACTTCACTACAAAACCCACATCCAGTACAAATGGCAGCAACAATGGGACAACACGATCACCTAACTACAGCCCATAAAACCATCCACAACACCCTGGAACTACATACCTAACCTGAAAAGACACAACTGCGTTAACTAAGCTGAAAATTGGACACACCAGGTTAACTCACACATAGAAAATACAGCTACCCATGTGCATACCGTGCGACACTCCACTAACCATAAAACACATAATCATAGAGTGCAACCAATATAACCTACAACGTCAACAATGTGAACTCCCCTAACAATAGAAGCTGCCCCGAACAACAAGCAAGAAGAAGCTATTAAAATCATAAAATTCCTTAATCTAACCAACCTAATTAAAAAAATATAGTTATATATATAGTATACATAATTTTTTCTTACTTTCAAGTTAATGTTACCCCGGTTCACAGATGCTTCCTCATCTGTTATTACATCATCGCCACCCATGCGGACGTGACCTTGACCAATATCAGAGACAATCCCGGACTTTATCCTTCAACTAAAGAAAAGCCTCCTTCAGGAAAGTACCTGGACATTGTATAAAATCCTTGACTATTCCTCTGTGATAACCGAATCTCTAGATTTTAAAAATAATATTATCGAAGTATTAGCTCTTTCTTCTTACTCGTCCCTCTATCTATGCAGGTGTAGTGTCTGTAGAACAGCAAAACCCAGGATTTGTCACCGTTATGGACCAAAATCAATCTGGACAGGCAAACCAATCCATATCTTCTTTTTAAATAAACACGGGTCAACTTTAACGTAAGTTTATTTTTCTCAAAAGCACAAATTGTTTAAAATTTTAGTACAAATATAAATTAAATGCCTTTATACATGTAAAACTTTTTAACAGTTCCACAAAATTTTTATCAACTTGTTATGATCTTTTTTAAAAAACAACAACTCCTAGGCAACCAACAAAATTTAAAATATCAAACATGCTAAAATTAACCAAATGACACATTGATCTACAATAATTACAATATAAAATTTTGACATAAAAAATAATTAATTTAAAAATGTTTACAATTTAACAGCCCCACGTTCTAAACTGCCCCCGATTACACAGACACTTAAAACACAAAATTCAAGATTCACCCCTCCAAAATAACTTCTTCAATTTTACTGCATCTTCTTTATAAGGGCCAAAATTTATTCGTACTGAGCTATTAATTGTGTCCTATGTTATTCATATCATGTTCCTGTGCATGCATTTTATCGTAGAATCTTCTTAATAATAAGATGTTGAACAAAATACCATGCACGAGTATCCTTTTGAAATTAAAAAATTTGACTTCGAACAAACTAGCTAATTAAAATCCATCACAATATACATCATTTTTCTAAGTAACAACCACCCTTTAAAATAAACTTGTCCATTGCTCCGGTAGCTTCCGTATTCCCGTTGAAAAAGCTCTTTTGCTTGTCGACGTAGCCAATTTTGCACCGCATCCTTCACTTCCTCATTAGAGGCCAATCGCTTACCTCCCAAGAACTTTTTGAGTGGCCCGAAGAGATGATTTATGCAATTTATGGAACATGAGTTGCTGCCGTCATCTTTTGTAAGCTTGTCCACGTGCCACAAGACCGAGAGAGAAGTTTTGAAATTCGAGATTGCGGAGAATGCATCACGGCCAAGTCTACACTCCTCCATGCAAGAGTAAACAAGGTGGACAACGCCACGAAGCGGTTTATCTGAACTTATGGGACACCCTGTGTAATGATGTCGTTGAATAAAACTACAGTAAAATCCTACAAAATAGGTTTAATCTTGTTAGAGATATAAATAAAATGGTTAACGTTTTTGATACTCATGTGGATTCATCTTCAGGCTAAAGTAACCAATTTTTTCACAAGTTCAGAAAAAGCAAATAAACTTACCTAGTAAGAGAAAATAAAATTACAAACATTTAAAGGATCAAAACCATTGTGTAGGAAAAATTATTTAGCAAAACACACCATGAGTAAATTAAATATAGCACTTCATAATTAAGGAACTAAACATTTCACGGTAACGCCGAAATTAAATATTATTATAAAATAAATCAAATCATGGTAATTAGTATTATTTTACATTTAAAATTGAGACACCCTAATATTTGGGATCGCATTAAAACGGAATACAAAGTCAAAAAGGGAACGTGTTCGCCATGTTAAATATTAACGGCGTGGTGAAAACCAAAGTAAAGTGGTTGAAACAACATCTACCATGAAAAGTAAAGTATTTATTTCGGCGTTGCCGTGATATGTTGAATTCCTTAATTATGAAGTGTTATATTTAGTTTATTCATGATGTGTTTTTGCTTATATAATTTTTCCTGCACAATGGTTTTGATCCTTTAAATTATTGTAATTTAGATATTTTCTCTTACTAGGTAAGTTTATTTGCTTTTTCTGAACTTGTGAAAACATTTTTATGTGGTTATTTTAGTCTGAAGATGAACCCAAGTGGATATCGAAAACGTTAACAATTTTATACCTCCAACAAGATTAAATCTATTTTGTGGGATACGACTGTGGTTTTATTCAACGACATATCTACCTTATTCCATTATGAGGCCTATGGACATTAATGAGTTTACTGTATAATAATGTTAAAAAATATTTGTTGGTCCGGACTAAAGAAGGACGTCAAGCAGTTTGTTAAAAGTTGTGACGATTGTCAACTATATAAACAAACGTTACACCCACGACAATAACAAGCACCGCAGCTTCATCTTTGCAGAAAATATATTTAGATTTAATGGGACCATTTGATCTTGATGCTGAAAATAATCGTTATGTTTTGACATTAGAGCGGAAACTTTGCAAATTAAGGGAAGGTTTAGTAAATAAAGAAGCCCAGATAAAGGTACCGAATTCTTAGATTCAACATTTACAGAAACATGTAAAGTTCTAAAAATTCATCATGTAACTTCAAAAGCCTCTCACGACGAGATTCTTGGCACGCTTGCAAATTCTAATAAACATTTGGGTGCTTATTTAATGCAAATTTCAAACACTCCATATTCTTGGAGCACATGGGTGCCTTATTGGTACTTTGCGTATAACACTGTTCATACGGAAACGCACTATATCCCCGCATTAACTCGTACTTGGTGATTTGTGTATAGTACCTCCAAATCTTCGCGACCAAGTGAATCCAGTCTATAATTTCGTTAGCTATGAGCTTAAATACCGCTTGCAATATGAATGGTAAGCAATACGAAATAATTTGTTGATGTAGGAAAGCTGTAGAAAAGGTCGTTGAGATATATAAAGTGTGAAAGTTAGTTATAATAAAGTAGGCGATAAGGTACTTTTAAGTAATAATGCTTGTAGAGTAAAATCAGATTCTGTATTTAATAGACCTTACACTGTGGTTACACATCAACCACCTAACGTTATTATTAATGTCAACGATAAGTTAATTACTGTACATAAGAATAGGGTAAAATTGTAATATGAATAGGAGATTTGGTACGGGCCAAACGAGTTTTTTCGTCGACCCGCAACCGGATTGATGGAAAAAGGCTTACAGCTTAGCTCAGAGGAGAAGCGGGGGTTCACGGAAACCGCTTACGGGAGGAAATCTTTCTAGTTATGTACAGGGTATGTCGAAGTTAACGGGGGCCACCTTCCAAATCACAGCTAATTCCAGGTTCTCGTGGAAGGCCGAGAAGCCAGCAGCTTACGGGGATCGACTCACCTTTATTGTGTCTCCCTGCTGTTTATAAAGCTTACAAAGTTCTTGCATACACAAATACAAAAGATACAACAATAAAAGATGTAATAAATTTCAAAACACATATAATTAAACGATTGAAAATAAATGACGATACAAAAAAAATGGTGTATTATAGTTCAATACTATAAACGGTTAAATTAAACGTTCAAAAGGAGGAACTCGCCGCCCCTAGCTTATTGCATTTAAAATCTGTAAACAAATCTACGTGGCCAGTGGCGTCTGTGTTTACAAGAATAATACAATATATAATTACTTTTTACAATTAACAGTAAACAAAAATGATAAACGACGACTGAAGGCCGCCTTCTGTCGCATAAAAAAAGGGTTCAATCCCTTGAATTTTGGTAGTTAAACGCGTAAAAGGTTTTGTTTTTCACAACACATTATTTTACCTTGACTTTTGGTGAAGGGAGTAGAGAGAGGTAGGCACAATTTTGGGGTGTTTTCAAGATGCAGGAAAATCTGCAGGCACAGTCTGGGGTGTTTTCAGATCCAGGCAAAAAGGTAGACGTTCTTCGGGAAAATTTCGGAACGAAATATTTGCTGCACAATCCTCGTAGTTTGTCGCAGCAACGGCACATGTACAGGAACAAGAAATGGGCTCGATAGTTCTGTTCACCCTCGGTGAAAACAGCGTTACGAAATTCACGCGTTGTACACCCATCGAAAACCCAAGCCGCCCCTGCAGTACTTGATTACGGCGCTTATCACAGCACCGGGCCGAACGAAGATGTTATGACGACTCCGGAGGAAACGCAACGCGAACCTGGATTGCCCAAAAACATTACGCCACATTGCGAAATACGGTGCAACAATT
This sequence comes from Limonius californicus, assembly GCA_014611495.1. Taxonomy (NCBI): domain Eukaryota; kingdom Metazoa; phylum Arthropoda; class Insecta; order Coleoptera; family Elateridae; genus Limonius; species Limonius californicus. The sequence continues at coordinate 19,386 of JABXWE010023221.1, forward strand.
CCAGAACGAAATAACACGTGCGACTTCCGAGAATTGTTTTTGATCGAATAATCTAGCCTACAAAGGGAACTTTCAAAGGTTTTTGCGAAACTGGCCTCCTATACCCAATCTTAAAAAAAAAATAATATAGCGATCGACTTAAAAATCCAATGAAAATAGAATTCTGATTAAAATATTACTTCAATTCTGATGGAGTTACAAAATCAATTCAGCAAAACCAAGGAAAAAATAGATAAAAAGGTTTGCACTCTATATATTAACTTTTTTTCTCTTACCCGGCTAATAGTAGTACCCTAATTAAATATTAATGTTACATAAATCATGAGGACTCAGTTTCTTAACTATTTAGTATACATTCTAGGTAAGGTAGGGTATGCCGATATGCACATGGCACGATGTGTCATTATTTCTTAATTCCTGTTTAATGAATATATTTGTAGTTAGTAGGATAATGAATAGCGATTGTTTAGTGCAGCTGGTCATGTTGCCCTTTTTGTGGTTATTCATTAAACGATTCGAACCTGATCCAAAGAAGGTCATCATTAACATTAGTACAAGACATATTACTACTTAAACTGGCGGTTAAGAGCACCCATCCAGTCTACACCAACAGACCTTGTTGTTTGAAAGCAGTCTCATGTAGCCATTGTTCGAAGAAGTCGAACATTGCTGGTACGTGGAGGTCTACCAGCTGGACGATGTCGCTGAATGCCTTCTTCTGACCAAGCAGACCATATTCGTGCAACTGTAGTGTGGTCCCGATTTACCCTTCTACCAATTTAACGAAGAGAAAGTCCAGCTTTTTTCATGCCGATAATTCGACCTCTATCAAAATCGAAAATAAGGTTAAAATTTCTACGTTGTCTTACTGGAGGCATTTTAAAACATTAATTCTGTCACACAATGTAACAAAATCTCGAAACAATTAATTAATGTTTACTAGATATTGTTTAGTTTCTAAGCAACAAGTTACCGAGAGACAGTAGACGAACACCACAACCACTTGATTTTTTTAATGGAAATAGTGATCATTTCATACGCAATAATAAAACGAAAATATTGTTACGAATCTCTAATTTGGAATACTAAATTTGGAATTCGCTTTTCAATTTTAGAATCGAAATCTGACCCTTTATTGTGACGATGGTGCAGAACCAAACTCCAAACTACGATTAACAACTATTTGATTAATATAAGTGATTAGTTACTTATTTAACTAAGGAGAGTTTGCTGCGACAGCAATATAGTTTGTATAACTACTACGTTATTCACATTATCGATAATTTTATATCCATTAAAATCCCCTGCACATCATAATTTTATTATGTATCTCCTTTTCCTTTCGGTTTCGTTTCCTGTAAGAGGTTGAAAATCGTCACGGTAATTTTCACTTTGCGGCGAGCTGCTGAAATGGTAAGCCTTTTCTTCTTTCAATAGCTTTTAAATCTCACATTATTCCTCTTCATTAGTTACTCTTTTTGTTCATGCTATTCTCCACATTCTTATATGGCACCACATTGAAAAATTTCTATATTATTTTATAATCTCGCTTATTTCAAAGTCAATGCCTCTACATCTTATAACTGTAATGCACATGGTGATTATTTTATCTTGTAACAGGTAGGTAGGCTACACACATTACAATTGGTTGTATTCCATAAGTATCTTAGTGAACTATAGGTTGTTAAAATAAATAAAAATCAAAGTAGTTACGTTGGATGTACTAAAAAACTACAATGGAACTAATTACTAATAAATAAGATACAGTTTTGCAATACAACACAAACACAGAGAAAGCCAAGGTAGCATAACAATATGTGGGCATATCAATAAAATCAACAGGAATAATAAATTAAATAGAAACAGATATATAAACACAATTATTGACATAATAAATGTTCAAACTGCCGTCAACTTTGATGTTTACATAAGGCAGTCCGCTGTTATACTTGTACGTGTATTTTTCGCAGCAGCATTCCGGCAGTCTGATGGGTGTGTTTGGTTGCCTACAGTTCCTTTTGCCGCCGACCTTCTTTCAAACTTTTTGAATTCCTGTAGTTTAGGGAATTTTGGGAAGATGATTTTGAAGTTGTAGGTGGATTATCAACGAGGTGCATGGAATTTCCTGAAGTGTTGATGTCAGACAGGACTTGCTCTGGAGTTTTTGGCCGTGTAAGCTGTGGGTTACTGGTATAAGTGTAGGTGACTTAAGATTGTGAAGATTTCATGCTGCGTGGATTACTTAAATCCTCGTCTATAAGAGAATTTAGTTAGTTGTCTATGCGTTATTTTGATGTTTTGCTAAATTCTCATTAGGTCTAGCCCAGATCAATTAAACATTTTACGAGAAAACTGATACGTTACCCGCCGCATACTATGTAGAGTCTCATGGGACCGTTTTCCGAACAACCAGCCAATCCCGTTCACCTGTAGCCGCCGATTCCTGCGTGCCGTCCGAAATTGGAAACAATCAGCCCATCTAACAACCAAGGTTTGATGTTTTCCCAGTTTTCTGTAATCTTTATCTTCGGCCAAAGTGTGCAGAGTTCCGTTGCCCGTCAAATCCATCTCGGCAAGTACCAAACTCCAAGGGCAAGCCAATACTGTGTATATTTTATATTTTGAACGTTTTGGTATTTTCCATCGCTTTGAACTTTAATATGCATTTGCGACTAGTCACTTACCATCAGTAGGATCACTCAGTTTAATTTTTCCACCTGTTTTTAGTAACTGCATTCTGATATTTAATTAAGATTATGGGGCACAGAATTTGGCAAACAACACTTTTAGTGCGCACTAACTTCAGACCGCTGTCAGTTGTGGCTGTGTCTATTTTCACGGCTACGTGACAATTGCAATTTAGACAACGGGCAACTTAATTTGTTGATGAGTAAAATTCCTTGTATTATAGGGCAATTATGCGGATTGATTAATAGCGATATCGATTCGGTTCGGCACTGCCGTTTACATTTAACGTGTTGCATAAGCTTACTTAACGCCAGACCTTGCGTCATATCACCAGCTTCCGGATATTCGTATTCGGACTTTAATAATTATTAATTCAGCTTTGTGGATTTTAGGAACCTTTTATTTTCAGATAGGGGTGACGTCCGCTAAATTACGTTCCATGTCATACTTCATTCGCCTGGGAATTTTCCCTCAATTCGAGTTTTCTGAAATTAGTTTGACGTGTTGTCTAAATCATATAATTTTATATTGTAATGTACTTCAGCATTTTGTATTTTCTGTATTTACCCAATCCATCTGTTGACTAACTTTTAGTCAGTTATAAATTATGGTCTTATTTCAATACTGGTTTACTCACTTATGTATTTAATTTGTGTTTTACGCAGCTTGGCTGATATTTATAGAATTTTGGGCATTCATTAAGTTGAGTCAGAAATTTGAGTTTACCATTTGGCTATTTATTGCTGCCTACTGTTTGTCATACAGGACCGTATTTATTTAATGAATAATTTTTGTTAAATTGGGGTTTACCTTAAAATTGGAGGGGCACTCATATACAGAGTGTGCGATAATTTATAACTTTACTGTTTATATTTAGGACGGTTTATATACCTTGTACAAAGTTTGATTTAACCTTATTATTATTATCTTTGCTGTTGATTTATTCGTTATTACAGATGTCCTTGCAAAATTTTGTTATGTTACATTTATGAATATTGAGGCTTTATTTACAGCACTCGCTTCACGTGTTGGTGTTTATTGTGTTCTTGTTTGTATGTTGTGACCCGTAAGTTTTATTCTTCGTGGTAAGAGTTTACCATTACTTGCATCACTTAAGGTAAGTCATGAGAATTGCTGCATGACAATTGGTGAAGGATCTTGGCACCCATTTGAGAATTTTGTTGTCGATTCACCCCCACCCGTTTCGCAGACAAGTTAGCGTGGTGAACACACCGAAACGTTGCAGTAAGTTACCCGTGTGTAATAATTCGGTGTTTCAGGTCTGTTGCGAAAAGTTCTGTCTTTTGTCTTGTCGTTACCCATGTGGGGGAGCTAGTGTGAAGAGTTTTGTAACATCGTCGAGAAGAGGAATTCTAACACGAGTTAGAATATGATTGCGCTACATGATTCAATAATTCTTTAACGTAAATCTCCCTGAGTTTATACGGAAGTTTCGTAGACGTCTTTTTTACTTTACCCCACAAAACGAAATCCAACGGAGTCTAACTAGTTTGAGGTTAGGTTTAATTTTTGAATTGAAACTGTATAAAATGATTTTCAACACTTAATTCGTGAATATTGTAGTGCTTCTTCACACTTCATCACACACATCACATCACAAGCAAATTAAAGTATTATCCTCGTAGAGTGGAAGTTTTCAGTATCTGTATCAGTATCATAGAAAGAGTACGTATTTAAAACAGCTGAATTATATTCATCAACACTTTGAATTAGAATTCCAGTAAAAGTCAATGGACGCAATCATTCATATGTAACATGGAAAAATTATAAATACATTTCTACAGTTCTGTGTTGAAACAAAATTTCGGATAGTAGTTCGTTCATAAGAATGTGGTATATTCAGTACTTGATAGTATTTTTATTGTTTCACATTCGTTAACATATTTTGTAACAACTTGTATTCATCCTTCACTTTTGACAAAATTTTGTTATATATTTATTAAATATACAACTGAACTACAATTGAAAAATATATTTTAAGCACTTTTTGTATAAATTGCCTCTATAATAAGGCCGTGTGTTTGCTTTCATATTTCTAATATTTAAAAAGCGAGACTTCTACCGCATAAAACTACTTCCCGGTAGGTTATTGCAGCAATATGCAGCAGATGTCGCAAGCGCGTACATATAAAAATTGTTAAAATTAATATTGCTGATAATTAGTTTGAAGGCTATGATAATTTCTGAAATGAATGGTTGTCAGATAATGTTTCGGAACGATATTTTCCCATTTCCAATGATTTTTACAAGAAAATTTATCAAGAAATATGACATATAGCTATTTGCTATGTCACCTGTCACTTTTACGAGATTTAATAGCTACTTTTAAAATTAATAGTTAGGCAAATGGAAATTATTTGAAATTTTTTATAGTACTTTTCAAAAGTATTGTAATGTTCGTTTGTTTTTCTGCTAACTTGCCTTTGAATTTCTATTTCCGCTTGTTGAATGTATCCCTGGATCTTAAAGTCGTAAATTTTTACTATTAGGAAGCCGAAGATGGCAAGGGAGCGGAAGTCGGTCTTATTAGAATATTATAAGAGTATGCTCGCATCCTGCAAAACGTTGATAAGTTAGAATGGGTCCCCAATTGTCCTTGTAAATATATGACTTACCGTTTCTCGCAATTAGGCTGGGAATACCGTGTGGTTTGCTTTTCCTTGATACGGATGACAATTGGTTACATTACCTTATTTTCACGTTTTCGGAAAGATCTACCATTTCAGCACGAGATCTGTGCAGCAGATTATCGCTATTGATGCTCAGAACACCTAGCTATGCGAGTATTGTCTGCGCTATTCCAATTACACATCTGTTGCAGCCTGATTTGTCAGTGTTTTCTCTGTTACTCCGAATTGCACATCTGGTGCCATGTGCGGATAAAGTAGTCTGCGTCTCAGCGATTCATTAGAATAATCCGCAATTTTTTAAAACTAGTCGGGCCAGTGACGTGAGCATAACTATCCCTGTTTTTTAATCGTCTATTCTTGGGTTTATCGACCAAGAGCGAGTCAACCTATCTTTGAACTTCCTTCCTTGAGGCCGATTTAAGATAAGAACTGTATGTATTATTAACTACCAGTGAAGATCAAAAGCAGTAACTTTTCATTTTTTAGACATACATATTATCAAGAAATACAGCAACCTTCTGTTGCCAATTATTCAACAGATTTAGTAATTAATTTGTATTTGTATTATAAAATCAGCTGATACTGACTATGCAGTTCTTTCTTTTATCTACCCTAATTTGCCGTAGTTTATTGCCTGCTTGACCAATCGATTCGGACGTCTCAAGATCTTTTTATTATTTATGTAACTAATAACATGATAGAATCTGGTCCTGATTTCAATGTATATTTTTTTATTGTACCTATACTAATCATTTTTTATATTGTTTATTATATATATATATAACGATCACTGATAAGACTTGTTGTTTTGTTTGCCTTTCTCTTTGTGTAAATTTTGTTAATAGTTTTGAGGCAAGGAGGAATCGCAGCAAAGTAGATTCGACTACCGTCGGCTGTTAATTCTTGGCCCTTTCACGGGGATCTAACGTACTTATTTTGATATACATTGTATATTATATTCCTAAAAACTTTCGTCCTGTAATAGTGTTCCGCAAACCTCCCTATTCCCTGAGTTTTTTGTTGCCTGCTATTTTGACACGTAGCTTTATGTTTGTCTACAGTGCAACACTTTAAGCTAATTTAACAAAATATGAATATGAGTTGATAATTCTTTCAAAGTTGGTTTGAGAAACGTGTGAATTTAAAAATATTCGTATTCAAGTATTCAGGTACACTGCCGGTAATCATTTTATAAAATTTAAACAAAATCCGTTTTCGAATATTTTATGCAGGTTTTACGTTAACAATACTTTTGATACCGATACTTTATGTTTCGGTAAATATAATTACGGAATTGTGGACAAGTTGGTGGGAATTTATTATTTTGAAAAGAATAGAACTGATTATAATTTTTAACGTATTGATTATGGCAAAAAAAATGGTTAGTCTAATTTTCAGTTTGTCCTTTTCGGAGAAATATTTACCATATACATACGTCTAGCTTTTTCTAGTTTAGCTTTGTTTATTTTCTGGGTCAATAATATTAATCTTTACAATTCCATTACAATCAAATAAATGTTTTGGAAATATCGATGATTCTATACTATACCCACATACCGACGCTAGCACGCGCGCACACGTACACGCATACTATAAATTTTTTAACAACAGTTATGCAGATTTGTTGAGAAAACGTAGATAAGTCCATTTGATACTGTCTTAAATATTTATTATCTGTTTTACTTTTGTAATATGTATACAAATTACAAAAATAAGAGTTACTTTTACAGTCATGGTTTTGACATTAACATCATGGACTGTTTTGTGCAGCAAGCAACAGGGGTTTTCTGCCTGTTCCCCAGCTAGGAATCCCACCGATTGGTTGGGGAATAGGAATAGGAGACGGTCGAGGAATTACTTGGTTAAAGGGTACAGGAATTGGTGGGGGTCCGTATGGCCGATATTGGCTGTTCTGATTAGAAAATGGGTTGGACGGATTGTATGGATTATTCGGAAGGTAGGGACTGTAGGGAGTGTACGGATCATTTGGTTCGGGGTTATTCGGAAGGTACGGACTGTAGGGAGAGTATGGGTTATTTGGTTCGGGGTTATTCGGAAGGTACGGACTGTAGGGAGTGTATGGGTCATTTGGTTCCGGGTTGTACGGAAGGTAGGGACTGTAGGGAGTGTATGGGTTATTTGGTTCCGGGTTATACGGAAGATAGGGACTGTAGGGAGTGTATGGATCATTTGGTTCCGGATTATACGGTTTGGGAGATATGTAGCATTCATTTAGAGGAACGCAACGGCCTACGGTTTTCCTGTAGTATCCATCCTTGCATTTACATCCATGTTCGTTAGAATAATACATGCACAAGTTAAGGTTGGGATTCTCACAACTAGGTTCGCATTTTGGTGTATGATGCGTCGTAAATTCCTCATTCTCTCCACATAATACTGAAACAGATATACATAAGTATCAGGTACGAAATCATTAAATGCGTCGCGTACTCCAAATTAAGTGTTTTTGTTTAATTCAATACTTTAGAAACTAGGACACATTGTAAAATAGCGAACGTGTGTAACTGATTGTTCATGAGGTAAGTAAAATTTAATTGATGCATTGCATTTGACTGTTGAGAAGTAAATTAGTTAAATCACTTTAGCTACTGGTTAAGGCTGATCTACCCCAAGTGCAGATTTCAAATCTGCCCCTTTCTTTTGGCTATAACGCAACCAACATTACAGCTTGTCTTACTACTATATTTCAGGGGTTGAACTGTCTACCTGTTTTCGTACCCTTATTTTACGACTTCAAAGAACGATAAATCAACGTGGGCAATAAACAAATAGTAAACGTGCCTTGTGGTAGATATAATAATGTTTTCAATATTGAAAATACTTAACCACAATAATGCAAAAATTACCAAGGAATTTAATTTAGAAATGCCATTAAAAAAAATTATTATTAATCATATTCAATGTTTATTTTGAATTTTGAGGTGTTGGTAAAATTTTATATAGCACCCGTGACTTGTTAGAATTTATCCACTTAATATGATTATGTAATGTATTCACCTCTCGAAGAAAGTACCTTTTCCTCCAGGCCTTGGGAGGAGCAGATGCACTTTCTTGCCTAGGTGAACAAATAGCTATTACATAATTTTTTATTAGTATGTACTTTATATATTTAAAAACCTAGTACGTTGTTTTCATTGAAGTTTTTGTTTCTTGTCAAATTCCATATCCATAGATGTACCATTTATGTCTAATAAATTGTACAACAAATGTTCTGACGTAGTGGCAGCTATGATCGGAGCTAAAACTAAAAAAATCTGATTCATGGGAGTGCGCAATAAGTACTGCAGAATATGTGACAATGAGAAAGACAAAACTGATCCAAACCCTCACATCTGTTATAAAAACCATAATGGGACTTCTACGTCAATGGAAGCCGACGTTATAGTAGAAGGATTCAAAAAGTCGATCTCAATGCACAATTTAATTTATGGAAAGAATTGCTGATGGTGACAGCAACGTGTACAAAAAAAAGTATTGTTAGCTGCACCATATGGACCTCAATTCCACGTAGAAAAAATCGAATGCAAAAATCATGTATTGAGAAATTACATGACTAAACTGACCGATTTAAAAAATAATACCGCATACGACATTGAACAAAGAAAGGTTTTGGGGTTAAAACTGGAGAAACTGAGAATAGGTATTAGTTCAGCCATAGTTTTCTGGACTAAAATTTGATGGTATGGCATTCCCAGAGAGAGTAATGCAATTAAAAAGGGATATAGAAAACGGACCATTACATGTGTTTGGAGATCATACGGAATGCATTCGTAACCAAAGCTCTTTGGCACCGAAGAAAAAAGAATTTTGAAACGAATGGTAGGAGAAGCAAATGCGGTAGAAAAGCTAAAACAAAATAATTTTTACAATGTGATTGTTTCGCGCAACAGGAGAGTGGCAGATCATGCGAGTTATGTGATTAGAATACGATGAGTCGCTGCAGATAAAGACTTCTTATAACCTTATCGTAATATTGTCAACTTAGCTTGCAGCTGCTCTTAATTAATATAACGTGTGAAAATAAGCTTTAGTTTTTAGTTCCATTTTACATTCTGTATGGAGTAGAACTCCGACGATTTATGTATTTTTGAATAAACGCTTTTTAAAAACTTACTTCGTCGTTAAATAATCATTATTTGCGTGGAGCTTGTTGCATAACGTCAACAACAATTTGGCGGAATGTTACAACTCTATTGTAGGAAAATTTGTTGGTGGAAAAAGGGTAAACTTTTCGTTGAATGGTGGGTACACAGCAAGGTGTAAAGGTGCTGCTTTGTCTTTCAGCAGCAATAGTGATTTCTACGAATTTCAAAAGAAAATGTTGAGAAATGGACCAGGCTTCTACACACAAAAGCATTGCAGACAAATAGCAAATTAAAAAAAAAGCAACGCTTGCGAAAATACAAAAGCTCGCAAAAATCATTGTTGTTTGTTGTATTATTTACATCAATCTCTAGGTTATAGCTTTATATTTTTTGTTTTTTTATTTCTAAGACCATTTGTACTAATATATTAATTTTGAATATATAATTGTATTTTTTTGTAAAATGAAAAATAAACATTTTTTTCTCTCTACTAAACTAAATTCGAAAACATAAATTTGTTAACATTTCAAAGCCAACTAAAACAGACTTTTAAAAAGTACTGCACGAACGAAAATAGTGATACCAAAAAATTTGATTAAAAAAAAGAATAACCTAAATAGTTTTAATAACAGAAATAGGTACATATGTATTTCAAATCAAGCAAAATTTTCTATTTTTTCGTCATTTTTTCGTAAAATCAAAAATAAATTTTTGTTCCTCTTGTAAACTGTATTCGGAGACATACGGTATATACATTTTTTTAAAATACATAACAATTGCATAGATATTGCCATGAATCTAGTAAGACTAATTATAATTTTCTTCTATTTGTTAGTTTGCAACTTTTTGAATTCAAAGACACATTTGGTTTGTCAATACATAAAATGTTCCATTATGGCCGGGTAACAAAACGATTATCTACCCATCACCGTAATAAAGTTGGCTTGACACCGAAGTTTCTACCTGAACAATCTACAGCGCCTCTCGCGGCCAAGTTGGAGAACTAAATGTGCAAAATATACAAAAATGACATGTGATTATTTAAACAATACACCTTTTTTTTAAAACTGGTTAGTATTGATTTATATCAAGTACAGCATTTTACACATGTCTGCTTATTTTCTTTTCTAAAAGTATCGTAGACATGAAGATACATCGTCCTCTACGTTCTTGCTTTTATTTAAATAAATAATTTTTCTTCGTCTTGTTTTAGATTCAGCGGGCTAGGGAATAGTATTATTAATGTTAATCCAAAAAATCAAAAGGCTATCTTTAGATCTAGATACCAAAGAATGCAAAAACAATAAAAATAAAACGATTGCGGTCTACTTTTTACGTGATACATTTTTTTTAAATAATGAAACAGATTCAGCGGGGTAGGTATTAAAAATACGCGTAATTTGATGTATGATACATATAATAAAAAAAATGAATTACACCCAAAAAATGAAAAAATAACCAATTTTGGCCGGGAGGATCAGCCTTAAGTGTAAGACATGACTGTATAGGTGTTCTGTCGTTGTATTATGTAAATTTTAACTACCTGGTCAGTAGAGCTTGTCTAAACAAAACAGCAATTTTGAAACTTTATATGGCTATTTCATTTAAACATCATCACCTAAAGATGTTATAGTTTACGTGATCCCGCTAAAAGAGAATCAATTATATTCCCTCATTATACGGAAACGATAAATAATTTAAGCAATGATGATATTTGGGCTATCTAGACCTTATATGGTTCTACAACTGAAATAAAATCTGGCGAAACCAGTTCAGCATCAAAAGGGAAATCTGAAAGTGTTATAATCACACCCACTATAACATCAACTCAAATAGATGTAGGAGAGTCGGGTAAATTGAACCGCCTGGTAAATTGTACCACTGGTTTTAGGTACCTGTTTAAATCAAAGAGGTTCCATCTTGTGTTGGGGTAGTATACTTGATGCAAGAAGTTTACCGACATAATGTTTGATGGCAGTAGCGTCTTGACATGATTGGCGTAACGGTGTTTAAAGTTACTAGATTCTAGTAACTTTAACGGTGTTTAGTTTTTTACGCCCTCTATTGTAAAATTTTGTTTAATTCAACGCGAAGCAGGACGGCTATTGTTAAGGTAAGTTAATATTTTTCTTATCGACCATATTTCTCATGCATTAAGCTTTAATTTTACATGCAACTTAATTCTATGGTGTGGACGTAAAAATGATAATTAACCTAACTTCAATAATAGCGTGATCGGATAAATTGGACCGATGACGGTTTGCTAAATTGGACCAGTCCAATTAACCAAACTTTTTTATTTTTATTATTTTTTGTGTTTTGATATGAAGTGCCAAAAGCAACCGTCAAAAGACATGCTGGGAAAAAAATAAAAGAAATAATATCAGAACTCTTGGAAGAATGCCCGCGTTCTCTGCTGCTATGGAAAAGGAGCTCGCTGCACGTAATCTTCAGTTTGAAGAAAGGATGTTCGGTCTGACTATTAAGGATGTCAGAAGATTAGCTTTTGCAATAACAGAGAAGCACGGTGTACAACACAATTTTAACAAAGATAAGGAAATGGCAGGAAAAGCGTGGTACTATGGGTTTCTGACGCGATACGAAAAGCTGTCACTGCGCCAACCCGAGGCCACCCCCATGCAGAGAGTAAAAGGATTCACTGAGGAAAGGGTAAATAAGTTTTTTACGATTTTGGAAGGCTTGGTGGATGAAAAATAATTAACCGGGAGTAAAGCATACAACGTTGACGAATCAGGGTTCACCACTGTTCAAAAAAGCCATCCAAAGTTGTTGGATTAAAAGGGAAACGCCAAGTTGGATCTGTCACTAGCGGCGAAAGGGCTATAAACACCACAATTGTTACCTACACGAGTGCTGTGGGCAACTTTATTCCACCGATGATAATTTTTAAAAGAAAAAGACAGCCACAAGAACTCGAAATTGATGCACCCACGGGTAGTATCGTTACAATTTCCGATACTGGATACTTAAACTCGGCACTGTTTAACGATTGGTTAAAGCACTTTCATAACCATGGTGCGTCATCTAAGGATGATCCTGTCTTGTTGCTTCTAAATGGGCACACAACTCACAGAAAAAATCTCGCCATCATCGAGCACGCAAGGAACCGCGGCATCATTCTTCAGCAACTCCCCAGCCGCACTACACACAGGCTACAGCCTTTAGATGTGTCCTTCTTTAGGCCACTGGGGCTGTACTATATTGAAGCTTAAGAAAAATCGTTACGAAACAATCCAGGAAAAATTATTTCACAATTTCAAGTTTCTGCGTTGCTGGGTAAAGCATACGGAAGGGCGGCTACTGTGCGTACGACTGGAAGTTGCTTCAAGGGCAGCGGTATTTGGCCAGTTGATCGTCTTGTCTT
>JABXWE010023222.1:0-19951 GCA_014611495.1 Limonius californicus
GGGGGGGGGGTTACTTTATAGACACAGGGTATATGAATTCGAATATCGTTGGCTTGTCCAATCGATAAGCAATTTTTTTAATTTACAAGATATATGGATTTAAGTCGAAAGAACGTGCTTGTGTTTCGGCAAGATATTTTTTTGTTAGTCCTTAGTGATTGTAGAAGGTATGCAATTGTAGCAAATGCATAATTTGCCAAAAAAAAAATAAATAACTATATAAAAGAGAATTAATCAACAAAATAACAATTTGTAGTTTACGCGCAGGTAGGGACCACGATGCTGTAGTGTGAATACGCGCTATCAGTCAAAGTCACAGTGAAATGCGGTTCGATCGGCCGCGTGGTCGAACCCCGGCTGAGGCGACCGTATTTCACTTAGGTAAGTTTAGGGTTCATGTTGCACGAATGGCTAGTATGTAAGGCACGCCCGCACCCTCCTGAAGTAATGCGACTACGGTTCTGGGGGGAGGGGGGTAACATGAATGAATGAAAAAAAAAGGTTATACGCAGGTATACAAATTTTTGTGGCCAATTAGAGAAATAACCGAACGCTGAACCCAGAACCGAACTTTTCTAAACATTTCGGGGTTTTATGGGTCTTGTAGCACGGTCAGCTACTATTTTTACTGGGGCCGGTTGATATTACCACATTAGGAAGGTAGTGTGACCAGCGCTACGCTTCAGCCGCTTATTATTACCACATATTATTGCCTCTAAGTGTTTACTCAAGACTGAATTCACATAGAGATGTAAATTCTCTGTTTAAAAATCACGTAAATATTATAGCGGTTTCCTAATATTGCTTGCGGGAAATCTTGAATCGTAACTTGCGGCTATACTCATTGCGCTATGGGTTTCCAAAAAAAAACAACAAGTGCCTGCCATTAAGTAATTCTCGCAATTCAGATAATAATACTTGTATTTTATGGACACAGTTTTTCATTTGACCGATGTTCCAACAAAAATTTATTTGTTAGGTATACTCAATAGATACGAGGGGAGTTTTGTTATGTTATCTACTTACAGTATAAAGGAAAAAGTTAGAGAACAAACAACATTTTATTTTTCAACATAAAAACCATTAACGTTTACATAGTTATTTCAACGTTTTTCTAATAACGCTATGTCATGGAAAAAAAATCTCTTTATAACTCTGCAAAATACGACTGCACAGAGTTTTTCAAGTCCTCATACGACAAAAAGCGACGCCCTCTCAAGTGTTTTTAAGATTTGGAAAGAGATAATAGTCACAGGGGGCGAGGTCGGGACTGTACGGTGAATGTTGTAATTCCTAAAACCCGCATTCATCAATTGCTTCTTTAACGATTCCTGCTGTATGAACCCTGCAGTTGTGCAGAAACACAGTTTTCTGGGCAAAATTGTAAGGTCTTTTCTCCCGTATAGCTGTTTGCAAATTGATTATTGTTTCTTTGTAGACATTCTCTGTTATTGTACTCCCTTTTGGCATATACTCAACCCATAAAATCCCTTCAGCATCCCAGAAAACTGTGGCCAGCACTTTTACCGTGTTCGCCTTCTTGGGTGGTGGAGAGCCCTCATGAAGCCATTACATGGACTCTTCTTGGGATAAATCCGCCAAATTATCCTCGCAAATTTATTGGCTACACAATTTTTGAACGCGCGTGAGCAGCCTGGGAATCCACCGTGCTGACAACTTGCTCATTCCCAAATCTTCATGAAGGATTTTAAAAACAGATATTTTTGATATACCTGCTTCTCTTGCAATAACTGAAACTGTCGCTCGGCGCCCAATCAATGCCAAATCTTCAACTTTCTTTATGAACTCCTATGTTCGTGCTTCAAGAGGTCTTCCGCACTTTGGGTCAACTTGAATGGACTCCATGTCCCATTTGAATTGCTTACACCAAAATTTAACTAGAAAATAGGACGGGCTATTTTCGCTATACACATCCATCATTTTTGATGGCGCTTTTTTTAAATCACTCATTTTTGCACCTCTAACTTTATACAGAAATGACAAATCTTAAGCGAATTGTATCACAGTTGAAGGATACACTCTAAAATGTCACAGAGAGTTGACATAATAACATTATCACGTTAACATTTTATTTCCATAGCTAGGTAGATAACATAAAGAAACTCTCTCGTAGTTATAGATAAGCCGGCCTCGGAGGTCTAGTGGTTAGTGCATTTGCCTTTAGATCCGAGGGGCGCGGGTTTGAACCTGGCTGAGGTCAGCGAGATTTTTCTAGCGGGGAAAAATCTGAAAATGCGCCTTCTGTCGGATAAGAAGTAAAGCCGTAGGTTCCGTGCCACTACGATGTGTGACACGTTAAAAATCACTACTGGAGTTGGAATTACCCCAGATAGGCAAAATTCTTAGTTAGGGTGCACAATGGGCCAAATGTGGCCTAAGTGCATAGAGATGCTTGGAAAACCGCGTCCTAGATCTCGCTCTTTCAAAGCAAGCAAGCAAGCAAGTTATAGATAAAGTCGTTTTTTGGTCGCTTAGTAATCTGTGCGAATTTCATAACTTATGTCATCAAATTTTGTAATTTTACTCTAATACCCAAATAGAGCTAGTATTAACAGATTAATATTTAATTGTAACCAACTTGTTCATCTATTTGGTCATTTCTAATTTGAATTTGTGTGAAGCTTTAAATCGAAGTATAAGTTTTAACATAGTAAATGTGTATGTAAAATCTGTATTATATTTAAAATGTGCATATCGTTTTCACTACTTACATGTTTTTAAGACGGTTTTTAATAGAAGATAATATGTTAAAATAGGATTGCCAATATACCATTTAATACTGCTACCTTAGCTTAGAGAACTGCAAAAGTGCCTGCAACAAGGAAACCTTACAGCTGCTACTATGGTCATTTGTATTTGCTTTGGCACCCCCATCCTAACCCCTTAAACTGAATTGGATGCAGTTTTATATCAGCTGTATAATTATTATGATGAAATATCTAAAACATTTTTTCCTATCATCTACCAAAGTCTACCATAAAGGTAACAAATAATCAAGTAAGCATAAAAAAGTAATGTTTGTATTAAAATAGGAATTGGTAGATAGAATACCTTGGAATAATTTTCAGAATTCGAACTCTATGACTAACAGCTACAGCAAATTATCAGAAAGATTGTTCGTATTGTTTCCTTATTTCACCTAACGAACTATTGTGAAGTGACGCGTGATAAGCTGACCATAGTAATTTGCTTAGCTACTGCTTAGATGGGTTCAGACTTTAACCCTTATTAGTATTATTATAAACCAGCTACTTTGATAAACGACTAAGAATATTAACCAAGGCGACTCCAAAATGTAATCCTAATATTAAGATAAGTAATGTGAACATGCTCCTAAACGCATAAATTAAGAGCAGTTTGCTATTTTAATAAGATTTCACTACGTGGCCCTTTTGTCTTATTGCATGAAACGCGTTTTAATTACACATAGTTGCAAGATGTTTTAGGCTCAAATTCTTGAGTGTTGTTACTTATTAAGTTTACAGATACTGGAAATTGAAACATAAATAAGAAAGTCGTTCTTGCTTAATCCGTTTGCTCAGACAACATTCATATAATTCCTACCAACTTCCTTTGGACAGTTTATTTAATAAGCGTAACCTCCAAATATATTGTGTTGCGTAGCTAACATTCGCTATGCATTTTCCTTTTTAAAAGGAAACGCTCAATTACCCACAAATAATAACGCTGTGTCTTGCTTGTTTTTCAGTTTGCTGGCAGTGATTTTAACTAACCAAGCTTTTCACGCTCTATTTGGAAATACCTTTGGATACCATGCATTGAAAAAACAACGTAAGTATAATATCTTAACCTTATAAATATTTTATTTCATAGTTTAATTTGGAGAATATCTGAATGCAGTAAGCGTAATGCTATCACGAAACAATAAAGCCGCTCGTGGTGGCTGCAATATTTCTTGCCTAATTTCACTGTTTAATGCTCCTCAACAAGGCTGGCAAACAATATAGTTAAATCCAAATAATTAGTTTCCTAATACATTACATTAACAGCTATTCGAGGATTATTTAGTTTAATATGCAGGAGCCAACGTTTCGAATAGCGCTAGTGTACAGTAATTTATGCCCAAGTTGATATTTCTGATCACGTCTATAAGATTTGATATTTCAAACAAAAAAATATGTTCTTTCCCACAATTGCATAGGAGATTCCTTTTCTGGGCTTTAGAAACTTTAACCAGGGGGGTATTAAGTGGTTAAAACGATCCGGGTTAAAATGAGGTTTCCCAAAACACCTTGTGAATCCATTTTCGTACTTCAACTGTTTTTTCTGCATAATAGCCGAAATTTTTCATACTGATATAAAAACTTAAATTTTGGGCTATTGATTTGCAGTATTCACCGTTACATACATTTTCTTGCACTTCCGCTTACACCCTAAATGACCCTTACTGATGCATTCCACATAGAACATACAGCGCACAGTGGGGCCGAATTCACAAAACTCGCTAATAAATCTTTGGTGGCAATATAAGAAAGAAAATGTGATTAAAAGAAAAAATGTGTTCACCAAATTCGCAAAACTTGCTAATAAATGTTTTATACCCTTATACAGGGTGATTAAGAAAAGTTGTTACATACTATTTTTAAGTACAATGGCATATTATTATTATTTTTTTAAATTATGAATAAAATATCAGTAAATATTATATTAAAACTTCTATTCACTAAGTCGAATCAGTTTCTAACTCATCTTCCGCATCTGTTTTGGAGGTATAAGCAACTCAAGTGCTTCTGAAGAGAAATTCCTAAGTTTTCTTTTTGGCAAATTTCGAAGGGAAGAAATATAAGGATCTGACAATATATGGAGCATATTCAATATGTCCGTATTTGTTTATATTCTCGATGATTTCCTTGAAAAACCTCTACGAAACATTTTGACATCCTTATTTTTTCCCTCCTGGGCTTCTTCTGAAAGTTCTCCGATCGGTAATAGAGCCGATTCGATGACTTCAGGTCCGTGAAATAGTATTTTATGGACAGTAGGAGCCATTTTATACCAGGGATATAATTTAATAAAATGTTTAGCTGTTTTTAATGCATAAAATCGAAATTTATCCATGTCAATGTGATGACCACTTGAAATTGTTTGAAGAATGATATGAAACCTTTTGGTGAAATCTTGACTAATCCCTGTTATTTGGGATGATACACTGATATTTTGGAAAATCTGCGAGCCGTATTGCCGTCATTTGTATTTCCATAATTGGGTTTAGGAAAATCTACTAGAAGACCCAACTGAGCCTGAAATTGGTCTTGAATACGCTTCTTATTTTCTTTCACTATTTCCTGCGAGTCCTTTCCGCGAGCTTGCCATTTCTGAATAGGTAGTCTTTAAGCAAGATGCAAAAGACATTCAAAAAAGCGTATCCAGGCATGAAGTATGGATAAACCAAACCGAAATTTTGATACATCATCATCAATTGGAAGAGACAGCGTGAAGATAGAGTTTTGCACAAAATTCATAATTTTGTTATTTCATATTTTTTTGGGAAAACCTGAAACACGTCAGCTTTGTTTTTTAAAAAAGGCACTTTCTTACCTAGTTTATTTTCTGTTCGCATGTATTGCTGCGTTATGACGTCATCAATTTTTTTAAATGACAATCCAATATTATTCTTCTTATATTGATAGATCTCCTCACCAGTTATACTACCAGTGATATAAAATAATTGTTACCCAAGATAACAATTCTTGAGAAATATACACATAAAGTTCTAATAATTCAGAATTTATTTTTAATCAAAATAAGAACACAATTATCTACCATTAACCAGTTGGAATTGACCAGCACGTATGTAAACATTTTGTATCGCACCTTCAATAATTTCGGGGCTGATAATTTCCATTATTAAACGAATCCGACGTCTTAAATCGTCTACATTTTTTGGCCTATTAATGTAAACTTGCGTTTCGACATCAGTACACATAAATAAAATAAAAATTAGGAGAGTAAATAAATCGATAATGCAGCTAATATTATCAAAAAATTAACACTGAATGTTAATTTTTGTTTTGACGTATTGAGATTTTTCGCATGAGACCTAAAACACTATGACTATACAATATATGTCCTTTTTGCGTTATCTTTTAATCTATAATAGTAGTAGTTGATGTTACTTGAATACCTTCATAATTTGAAGTATTCAATCAAACTTACAACATTATTGTATATATTTTAAGACAACGCTTAAAGTAAGCGGTTTTTTGAAATGGGGATTACAGATAACATTCCATGCAATGATCAAAACTAAAACTCTTAATTTTAAAGAACATCCTCTCTAATTGGAATTTCAAAAATTTGGTGTTGTAAGGCAAGCCAAACTATATTTTGCGCCTATGCGTTGAGGGTGATGCGTATTACAATCTATCCAAAAATAATTTTGCTGATACTTAAGCAACGTATATATTAAGCGGATTTGTTTTAACAGACTCATTCTGTATATATCCACGTTTGTGTGTTGTTCTGTGTGCCTATGTTTGTTTTCTTCATCTCACGATTCAAGAAGCTTGATAGAATTTTTTAGAATTACATATTATTTTAATGCTCACACTACGCTATTAGTGTAGGAATTCGCTTCATCGTTTTAATTAAAATGTAATGCTTTTATCCCAAACCTTTAACAATAAAGCCGTTATAAATTTTTGAAGATTTAGCTATAACGTCCGTTTATTTTAAAACCACTCATCCAATCGCATAAATACAAGTAGTTTAAAAATCTGTTGCGTACTAGAATTTTCATATAATAATATTAAATTATTGAGTGTTAAAGTAGGTAACGGCGAATTGGCTGGCGATAATTTTATTATCAATTAGGGAACTTAGAGTGTAGATTCTACTGTGTAGGATGAGGAGGGGGTATAGTGATGAATAGCCAATATTTCTTCACCTAAAACTAACCGCCATAGATTATCATAAATGGTACCATCTAATAATATCTTTTTTAATTTATGTATCAGTAAACATATTTTCGTATTTTGCGTTAACAAAAGGTCCATTATGATACTGAAAAATGCTCAAAAAGTTTAATAATGAGGCTATGGTTAAACTGATTTTGGTAACTATTTGTTTCCTGAGGTTGATTACATTTGTTTTATACCTGTGCTTATATTTTTATACCACACCAAACGTCAGATGACGAATACATAACCGCAATCCAGAACAATATTTGAATAATTTCACAATAAAAAGTTTAAACTGTAGTATTTATTCAATTTATTACAATCAAATATAACTGAAACTTAGGGTACTTATTCAGTAGATATAACAGAGTACCTTAAAAATAAGAAGAAAGCCGCCAAAATTGATAGTTTCCCCGTTAGATGGCGACTGTCAAATCTAACTTGACAAAATTGCCATATATTACACTATGGAGTACTCCATATATTACACGCAAACATCCCTAGATTCTAATGCGATAGTTGTGATAGTCAATATGATGGCCAACCTTCGAAAATAGGAAAAGGCGAGCTACGAAGACGATAGCTCAGTTGATATAACAGAGTACCTTAGAAATAAGAAGAAAGGCATCAAAGTTGATAGTTTCTCCGTTAGATGGCGACTCTCAAATTTAACTTGACAACATTGTCACATATTACACGCAAAAATCCCTAGATTGTAATGCGATAGTTGTGCAAATATGATCGTCAACCTTCGAAAATAGAAGAAGATATATAAGTCTGAACAAACAAGAAAAAATGAAAATAAAAAATATAAATGAACAATGTGTGGTGCAGATGCAAACATAACAATGTTCTTGAAACTAGATGTCTGAATACACAGTGTAGTAGCAGCTTTTAAGACAAGGCAGTCATCTATTATTATGATGGCTTCCCTATGCCCTATGACTAATTAATTTTCGTCTTTGGTAGAAATTTCGAAACCACAAGAAGCATTTTTTCGATCTTCGAGAATATACATTTTAAGATTAATGTTAAAAGTCGTTTCAAATCATTCATTCTGAATACTACAGGTTGATCTTAAAACATGTCGCCAAGTTTCTAGCCAGTTAGTGGGCTAAATAGTTAAAAAAGTATAATGAATATGCGCGCAAGAATGCTTTATTAAATAGCTTCGAGGGAAACACTAACAATCTACAAGCAACAATAAAAGTTCTAAATGCCCTTCTTCTACGACGCAAGTCTCTGTAGTAAGACAACGAACATTCTCTTTATTTCTACTCACTATAATGTATTATTTTGTAACAAATTACTGTGGGGGTAAATTTCTTAAAATATTTCAAAGCACATGCCCTGAATTAATTCGTAGATATTAAATACAGCTAGTTGGCGTTTCAACATATAATACACACCGTTGAAAATTTATTACAGTATTAACTTAATTAAATATGATAAATAATATGTTAGGTGCTAGTACATTATGAGCTGCTAAAAAGTCGGCTTTTCCAAGTTAATTGGAATGGTAAGCTCAAATTCCCCCGTAAATCAGCCTGTACATTTATTGCGTGGGTTACATTATAAATGTTAAAATATTTTACGATTGTATTTTTCCATGTAAAATTAAACGTTTGATACCGCTAAAATATACCGCTTTAAAGCAATTCTGCTTCTGAAATTAATGAAATTCACTCGCTTGTTCGATATTTTTGATTATAGTTGGCAAGTTGATAAGCAATAAATTCACATACAAACATTAAAGCATAAACCTCTTTTAGTTTATCGTTTTAGTATTCGATACCACATTGCATCTTTCCTACAAATAAGGCATCCCCTGTATATACAGGATCCTACGTACATTTGAATTTATATAATCAGGACGCGATCAACATATTTAATTTCCATATTACTTAACTACATATTGATCAATACCTACTTTTGAAGGTTTTCTTATGCTAGAAAGAAACGGAAAAAAGAGATAAGGTCCGAATTTACTTACTTCTTGTAAAAGCCAGTCGAGGATTATTTGATTTGTTAGAGTCGCAGTCTGTTTGGTGTCGAACGAGTTGTTCACAATGTAATGCCGCTTGTGATTGGTGACGTCCTCTGGGATCTAGAACGGTTCCGGTGAATCCGGTATTCCGGACGCCCGAGATATATATCACGCTTTGCATAGTAACTGCCCTTATATATGTGACCGCATTACGAATTGTTCAGAAGGACATTTGTTATGTGGAATATTAAACTGAAAATTCATCATTAGAGAATTAAGGAAACCATAAGCAGCGACGTGCTTTTTTAGAAACCACAAAACAAGCTTGTAAAGTTAGGAAATGTCTAGGTTTAAAGGAAGAGCCTTAGTGAATACATAATTTCAACATAACAAAAATAATCCTTGTACACTGAACCAAACCCTATTTGTTTCGCTTTACCTTGACCTTTAGGTACCTACTACTTCTGTGTCCTAGTATCAAGTTACTAATTACTTTGTGATTGCTATTGGTACATTGCAATTTCCTCCTAATCTATGTATTATAAACCTCCTACCAAAAATTACGATAGTAATTACCATTAAGAGGCAAAATATCTCGGGAATTTTAAAGAATGTTCAAGTCTATCAAAAAACTCGTCTAGAAAGCCGTCGAGTCTCTCAACACCATTTCAGGAATGCAAAGAATTGAGCTTTTAACAGCTTTCCTGAGTCCTCCAATATCGTGCGGTTTGTTCCTGCGAGCTTCATCTTTAATATATCCCTCGTGTGGACTTAGGTCTATACTCTTTTCTTCTTGATACACCTTCCTGCGCGGCTGTGTTTGCTGACTTACTTCCAAATTTTGTCTTATAAGATTTTCTTGGTTATATTAGTTTTAAGTGAAATTTATTGTGGAAATTTAACAGAACTGTTAGAAAGTTATTTAGCATTTGCTTCCTTGCCCTATCAAGAAATACGTTAGTGTCTCATTTTGCAAGTACATATTCTCCCTTACACATATGTGTATATTGGAGTGTCTGCAATGTAATATATAATTCCGCGTGCTTTTGTCGAAGCTCTACATTACGGATGGGTCAACCTGAATTGACCAAGTCATTTATTTATTTTAGATTACTAAAGAGCAAGTGGTAGTTTTGTTTTGCGCCAAAACGGTTCCGTTGTTTTGTCGAACTATACAGCGTGGTCCAATAGTGCGAGAATGATCGAATATGATTTATTAATGAAAATACGGAAACAAACTATTAAACAGAAAGCAGTAGGTACTACAGGCTGCAGAATTGAATATACTGTTAGTTTTGCAACTAATCAAGTTAATTAGTTGTAGTTCGCTGAAAATATGTATTGGTCTTTAATTTTCAAAAATAATCAACTATATCAAATGAAAGCCATTTCAATATACACACACCGGCAAAAAAATGGATCACTTAAAATTTATTAATTGTAGTGTAAAGGGTGCCTATATTGTGTAAATATCAAGTCACTACTGGCAGGTGGGAGTATTATACAGGGTGTCACAGAAAGAATGGGCCAGCGTTTAGTTATAGATTCTTTAGGTAAAAATAAACCGATTAAACCTAATATACCTTAGACAGAAAGTCCTTCCTTAAGAAGTTATAGGGCCTTAAAGGTCAATATTTTATTTTTTCTTTTTATTGTAATTTCCACAAATCTAAAGTTATTTCTTTCAAATTTGGTACACATACTTATCATTATGTAGTACAGTGATATAATTATTTTCATGAACCAGACTTGACCGTAAGAGGCACTTAACCTACCACTGAAATCTTATATTAGCTCTAACTTTGTTATTAGTAGAACATTTTAAATTTTTAGGTTATTTTCTGAAAGAGAATTAAAAATTACAAAAATGAGGTACTCTTAGTTCATACACGTAAAAACAACCGTTTGGCTTAAAATGCTTGTCCAAGTTTTGGGTTGTCGTTAAAACGTGCAATTATCAGGTAGCCATGATCTCAAAAACAATGGGTAGTGTTTGTGACCTACAGTAAAGAACAATGATAAGTCAATTAAATGCTTTGGTGTTATAGAAATTGTATTTTTAATTTCTGTTTTGTTTACGAAAATGCCTCCACATAACGAATATCGATATAATGAGTCAAGAAACAAAAACTGCAATTATCTGTCTCCAGTTTTATAGCGTTGCTAAAATACTGATGCTTATTGTGCAAGCTGTATTTTTTGACACTTTATGTAGCAATATTGCAATTGTTTCTGTTGATCTGTTCTCAGTTGGGTTAGTGTATTGTGTTTTACTTAATTCTGCATCGAAAAATACCATTAAGCATTGAAGATGTCGCCAGGGTTGTAGCTCTAGCGGAAGACGGGCGCAGCATTCGATATGCTGCAAGAGCTATTCATGTACCCTACACAGCTCATCGAGCTGTCCTTCGGTTTCAAGAAACCCAAAACTACACAAGGAGACTCGGATCAGGTCGACCAAGAGTAACAACGGCCCATGATGATAGATTTTCAGTAAATATGGTCTTAAGAGATCGTCATTTAACAGCTCTTATGGCAAGAAATCGGTTGGCGGAGGTGCAAGGAATAATGTAAGCGAGCAAACGGTAAAATACGCTTCAAGGAAGCTGGATTCGGGTTTTTCAAACCAGCAACAGGCCCAGAATTGCTCGCTCAACATCGAATTGCTCGGTTACAGTTTGCAAGACAACACGTAGATTGTACAGAGCAGCAATGAGGCAATGTTCTATTCCCAGACGCGTCCCGAGTCGCTGGACTATGGAAAGTGTGGAGAAGGCTAGAAGAACGCTACTTCGAATATACATTTTCTCCAAGGACACCGTTTCACAAAGACTCGATAATGGTCTGGGCTGGCATATCTTTTAACGCCCGCACAGAGCTAGTTTTCATAGAAAATGGATCTTTGAACGCACATAGGTACATTGAAGAGGTCCTTTCGGAACATGTTGTACCATACGCTCCGTTTATTGGAGATGGGTTCGTATTTATGGACGATAATGCCCGGCCGTATCGTTTCAGAATATTTCGAGCAAGTGCAAATCCATCGTATGATTTGGCCAGCGCTCAGCCCAGACTTAAACCCTATAGAGCATTTCTGGGATATGTTGAAAAAACGCATTAGGAGTCGTGAAGTCGTTCCGGAAAATGCAAACGATCTTCGGAATGCCCTGCAGGAAAAGTGGGAGAATATTCCTCAAAACGACATTCAGTGCGTCATTCGAAGTATGCAGCGGAGGATGGAAGCTGTAATAAGGGTAAGAGGAGGAAACACGCGCTATTGATAGCCTTTCCAATAAGTTTGTCTGTTGTTTGTTACCTAAATGAGTTTTTGTCAACTTTTAGTTTCCTCTACTTTTTGTAATAATATGCTATTAAATCTTAAAACGAATTGAAACTGGTGAAAATGTTGTAAGCTACTGCTAGATATCTATTTTGACCAATATATTTGCATAATAAAATAAAATAAATTAATAAAATCATTAAATTGTAAGTGATCCGGTTTTTTTGCCGTTTAGTGCACTTTGAAATTCTGAAATCTAGCGTTTAGTTGCGAATCATTTTCTAGAATCATATTTATTAATAAAATAAATTTATAATATTTTATTACACCCATTAATTAGGGAACATCGTGACGGAGAAGCATGACAGCTAATCAAACAGTATTAAAAACTTAAGCAACGATCCGCGGTGGCCACTTGCATGGTTAACCAAAATCTTCGCTCACAAACTGCTACCCACGGCCCCTCGGAGACTACCTAAAAACGTTGGTTTCCCTGGGCTAGTGCGCCGCTACCTAAAACAGGGTTAAAGTGGCAGCTGGTTGAGGAACTGCCTTCGGCCGCAAACATTTCCTATATGCAATTTATTTATTTATTTACACCCATTAGAAGGGTATAACTGTTCGCGCTTATGCTGTTGTACCACCCTTTATATTTTCTTAAATGCGAACTTAAACATATTCTTGATTCTCTTTTTAATTTGTTCTGCATTTGTAAAATCATTTTAAGCGATAAATAAATCGAAGAAAAATCATTTTCCTTTTAATGTCGAGGGTTCATAAAGACGAATGTCGTTGTTTTCTTTTTAATTTCCCATAGAATAGGATTATGCTTTGTTGAGTTTCCCCTGAGATATCCGGAGAAAGCGGTATACGCTTTTAACAAATGGCATCCAGCAAGTGAGGTATTTGAACACCTGCTGCAGCTTCTTAATTAGCGTCAATTCATTGCTCAGAATTCCCTCTTGTAAAACTAATGGAATTAGGTAATTCTATTACTGTACGTATGTACATATACACTATAAATCAATATTTCCTTCTTAAATTAATACGCTAATTGTACTTACCAAAACTGCTATTAAATCTGTTTTTCGATTATTATATTACAGTATTAAGTAAGAAATATGATCTTGCATTGTTTTAGACACACAGACATATAAAATACATATTCTTCTGTGAAGTAAAATTCTAAAGCACAAGTACTATTTAGTTAGCTGCAACAGCTTTTCAGGGAAAATCTTAATAAGCGAGTGAAACCATTATCTAGCAAATTAGGCGTAATAAATCCAAGTTGATGGTTGTTGTTTAGGCTATTTATTACAAAAGAAACGAAGGAATTAATTTTCTGTAACTTTCCTATAACCAAAAAATGTTTTTCGTGTACAGGGTGTCCCATAGGTTGATATAAGACGCTTCGTAACATTGTTCAGCAGTGCATTCTGAATACAAAACAGCTAAAATATTTATTTTTGGCAGACTAATTTCTTCACACGAGCTGCTTGAAGTTCGAAACCTGTGTATCTTTAACAACAAAGCTAAACTAATAGATATTATTGATGAAAGTAGTTTTTGTCAATAAACTTAAGATATTAGCAATAAAAATGACTTCTGCACAAATTCAAATTGCAGATTTTTGATCGTAAGATTTCTTGAATGCGCGGGATTTAGATATGGCATCAAGGCAAATCTAAGCAAGGCTGATAGTAATTTCTATTTAATTTGGCGCTGCTGATCCGGATTTATCAATTTTTAGACACATTTTTCTTTGTAAATTCCGTTTCACTTACATTAATGGAATGCACATTTCCTAAGTACACTGACATGATTTAGATTCTTGAAGAGGCTGGTGGCAATTGTAATGTAGCGGCAAGGGTATATGCCCTAGATTGAAGGAAATGTGTTAGGTTTAATTAAATGGGAGCCTACGAGAAGCGTACGCGGTATTTCTCGGATTGTAATTATACCAACCTTGACAATACACAGAATATGACACGACAAGGGCCTATATCCTTTCCGAAAAACGAAAGAACAACACATATTACCACAGGATTATAAAGCATGAGTTAGGTACTGTGAATGGATATTAAATCAACTTTAGGAAATTCCGAATTTATTGACAAGATTTTGTGTACATTTACGCAGGATGGAGTTTACAATACTCATAATAATCATGTGTGGGCAGATTAAAATCTTCATGTAACTCATGTCCGAAGTAATCAATATCGATATTGTTTCAATGTTTGGTCAGGTACGGTAAATCATTATTTATTTAATCGCTCCTTTTATTCTGCCAAATCGTTGTTGCGTGTATTTTTCGCAGTAGCATCCCGGCAGTCTGATGGGTGTGTTTGGTTGCATACGATTCCTTTTGCCGCCGACCATGGTTCAAACTTTTTGAGTTCCTGTAGTTTAGGGAATTTAGGGGAATCCTTTTGAAGTTGTAGCTGGATTTTGAATTGGGTGGGTGGAATTTCCTGGAGTGTGATGCCAAACGGGACTTCCTCTTTGAGTTCTTGACCGTGCAAGTTGTGGGTTACTGATATAAGTGTAGGAGGGTGATTTAAGATTTTGGAAATTTCATTCCGCATGAATTATTTAAATCATCCTCACCTATAAGAGAATTTAGTTAGTTGTCTGCGAGCCCAGATTAATTAAACACTTTACCAGAAAACTAATACGTTACCCGCCGCATGCTATGTGGAGTCTCGTGGGACCGTTTTCCGAACAACCAGCCTATCACGTTCACCTGTAGCTGTCGATTTCTACTTGCCGTCCGAAGTTAGAAACAATCAGCCCATCTAACAATCAAGGTTTGATGTTTTCCCAGTTTTCTGTGATCTTTATCTTCGGGCAAACGTATGTGGAGTTCTGTTGCCCCTTAAATCCATCTATATGTTACATTTATGAATATAGGCTTCATTTACAGCATTCACTTCACTTTGGTGTTTTATTGTGTCCTTGTTTGTATATTGAGACCCGTAGGTTTTATTCTTCGTGGTAAGAGTTAAAGTAGGTCATGAGATTCGCTGAAAATTTCCTAAATTTACGAAATGAAGATTTTTAAATACTATTGGAAAATGTTCCTGTGGTAATTAGACAAAATATGCGATACCAACAAGATAGTGCTCCCCAGCCCATTAGGGAATCATGGATCGAAATTGACTTAATTTATTTTCCAAATCGGTGGATTGGTCGTGGCGTGCTATAGCTTGGCCGCCAAGGCCACCTAATTGTTTCTGTCCGTTATTTTTATTCTTTTTGTTGATAGGCAATTTGTGTGTAGGTACCGAAAAGGATTAATAACTACTTTATTTAGCTGTGGTTTAGGCTTATCGGGGATAGTACATAAAAAAAAGCGCCCCTAACTCTACCTCATGGTGATGGGGAAATGAGTTGTTCAATAGTTAATTTGTGTTATTAGAGGTGTCGACTGGCCTAGATGGTAGTAATTATATAATAAATATTTTTTAATAGTTTTCCATAGTAACTGCAAAAATATGTTCCGTAGAACATACAACATGCATAATACACAGTTTCCAAGTTTCCACTTTTTTCGTGCTTGGTGTGAAGAAAATAGTCTGCAAAAGATAAATACTTTAACTGTTTTATATTTAACATGCACTGATGAACAGCGCCCCAAGGCACCATAACTATCATTTTAATATTCTACAATCCATAATTTTGAAAATTTAGTTATTTCTTTATGAAAGGAATTCGTAAGTAACGATCACCAGCCAGAAGTAATTAGGTGGTTAGTGTTTAATTTAGATTAGAGTATTCAAGCAATTGCCAGGTATAATACGTACACAGACCAATCACGGTCAACCACCAACGAGTACTACTCCAGATCCGAACTAATGTGCCTCAAATGTTGCAGCTCATAAGTACTTAAATAGAAGGTTGCTTAATACTTAATTTTCTTGCACTCCGAAGTGGGTGATCCAGTATTTTTTTATAGTATTGTTACTGTATAAAATTCTTTCGCTTGCACAGTTGTTCTTAACCGTAACAATTCGGTACCTACTGCTTGAAATTTGGATTAGGTATACAAGGAAAAATACTCGAATGTTTGGAATACATATATACATAAATTATGAAACTGTTAGATAACTGTTAAATTACATTTTCAAATTAAAATGCAATGTTAGGTATACCTCCTTTTCAACATTACTGTCCATTTTCGCAAATCAAGTGAATCACTTGAATATTACTTGAAATGCAATAATGCTCAGGCCGGGTATTGTATAGTATTGTATTTGAAAGAGCGAGCCCTAGGACGCGGTTTTCCAAGTATCTCTATGCACTTAAGCACTGTACACCCTAACTAAGAGTTTTGCCTATTTGGGGTAATTTCAACTCTAGTAGTGATTTTTAACGTGTCACACACCACAGGGGCAGGGGACCTACGGCTTTGCTTCTTATCCGACAGAAGGCGAATTTTCATATTTTTTCCCGCTGAAAAAATCTCACCGACCTCGGCCAGGTTCGACCCCGTGGCCCCTGGCTCTAAAGGCAAATGCGCAAGCCGCTACACCCCACCGAGGCAGGCTGCTCAGGCCGGGTAAGAGACTTCGTATTGCTAATCAAGCAGGCCGTGTTTATAATAATAGGCAGTAGCAGATTTTCGTTTAGGATAAGTAGCCTGAAGCATACGGCGGTTAATTTTCTATAGAAAATTTTCTACCGCGAGAAATTTGTGAAGGCGCGACGACGTGGCTAAATTTCTTGGTCAATTAAATTAATAATTACTCACAAACGTTTTCCACCTTCTACCTATCGAAATACTGCACGAATTCGCCGTCGGCAACGTCGTCTACTTAAATGAAAATGAAAATTGATATATTATAAATTTTTTCATTTATTGTTAAGGCACCAACTTCGCGAATACTGACGAAAACACTAATTTGAAATAACGGCTAGGGGCGTCATATTAATAATTTGACAAGGGCTCCAAAAGCTTAGTTACGCTATGGTTACGTTTATTGAGACTAGTAAAATATATCAGCCTATAGGCAGCAAAATTGTAAATCCACCACTGATAATGGGAAATTTAACAATTTGCTGTTGCCAATATTGGCATTTTACAAATAAAATTAAAATGAAATGGGTGTCGTTGCAGGGTTCCTTGCCTACAAATAAAAGCAAACATTCACAGTGATTTTTAGTTATAAACCAGGCTTTTTCACCGAAATTTTAGAAATGCACAAAACTCGACGAAAATAGGTTTCGCGACAGACTAAAATCGAAAAGTGAGTCACGACTTTTCGAGAAATTTTTGAGAAATTTTTTAAGGAGAGACTGTAGCCAGACCAAAAATTGTTACTGATGAAGGTGTTCCTAACATTAAGACCAAGAAGTAACTTCACAAATTAATATTTACATAATTACAACTACACAAATAAATTTAAAACTGCACATTTTGTGCACAACTGCATACTAAATAAAAAGTCAGTTATATACACAGTAAACAGTATATCGACAAAAGTGTATCTTAAGAGCAATATAAGAAGTGCCTTCTAAAAATTGCTTAACGATTAGAAAATTGCAGCATTATTTAAATTATCTGATGATTGATGATGATTGAAGTATTTTAAGAATGGCAATCCTACCACCGAACTGGACTGTATTAAATCTTAACAAAATTGAACAGCTATTATCATATAATACGATTTAATAAACAACATTTTACATGAATACATAGTTGCAATTCAAGATAAATTCATTTTTAGCGATTTTGTAACTTACCTACTGACAAAAACAAAAAATTAACATACCATTTAATTTCTACTTTAATTGGCATAGATAATTTGACGCCGCTAATGAATATTAAACATAACCTAAATGTAGAACGATTCTATTCGTATTCAAAGTTGACAAACCTGACAAAAAAGAAAAATGGTTGTTTTATAAATGTAAGTTAAAAAAGAAAGGGCGAAGGTTATCTCAACCCTTCATCATAACAAATTTGTCATCCATTCAAGGCTCTGTAAACTATGAGAAAGTAAAACTCAGAAGTTAATGTAGATTTAAAATTCATGCAAATAATCAATTTCGTTTATTTTTGACTTTAATATTTCGGCTATACAACAATATAAATCTCGTGAGTTCTTTTCTGCGGGCACACATAAAAGAGAATATTTTTCTGCAAACATTTCCTATCGACTGCCTAAAACGCCGCGGGTAGAAAAATTGAAGATTTAAACTCCGTAATAATTTAGTGCTGTGCGTGCGAATCCTCACTGATTTGAAGATTTCGTTTTAATTCGGCTGCGTGAGAGATATCAGTAACGAAGTGTGCTAGTAGATACGAAAGGTAAACGTGAATTTAGTGACTTTCTACTTATAAAAATTCTCATCACATTTTCTAAACGGATTTCTGTCAAAATATACAGTTCTGGCAAATTTACTGTGGTTGGCTTCTGATTTCTGAATATTACGGACTCCGCATTATCAATATACCGGGTGTATACCCTATGAAATGAATAATATTTAAATATATCCTTGACGTGCTTAAAGTAATATGTGTTATGTTAATACTAATGTCAAATTAACTAAGATTTCTCAACAACATAACTAATACTGTTTTTATTGTATATTTGTGGATTTCTTATCTGAAGAGTAATAACAGTCGTTGATGATAATTAACGTAATTGAGCAATATTATTTTAGAAATACCTTTCTTGCAGTGACTTGAGCGTATGGACAACATTATTTTAAACAACCGTCAAGGTGTACGAATAAAATCGACTGTTCTCTTCTTAGCGTTTACACATGATATGAAATAATAACGGGATGTAATATGTAAACAATTTATGTTTAGTAACATGCACTAGTAACAGTTGTTAATTTAATACTAGTTAACCGGTGTCGGAACTTAGTTATTGATTGAATTAATCCATAAGCAACATATGCAACGCAATTAATTTACATGTGTGTTAGTAGAATTTCCGTAATATCAAATATCATGTGGCCAGAAGGAAATGAAATTAAAAACAGGGAAATTAAGTATGGTTAGTTGAAGTTTCAAAATATAATACATCCCTTTCACAATTTTATTGCTAAAATTGTCAAGCAACAAGCTGCCCTACAATCATAAAATTTTACCAGCAAAATTAAACCTCTTGATATTACGTATGATAAAATTTTAGGTCGCCGTAAAGAAGAGAGTAAAATATGGCAAACAAACACAATCCAAATGTAAATTTTCAACCTAAAATAGAGGTTTCACGGTGTATCTTTTTAGGAATTGCAAAATATTTTGTAAAACTGATGTCATAATTGCATAATAATAATTAAATGATGTAATTCACGGGTAAGTATGAGCCTAACATTCGAAAAATAGACAACCCAAAATACAGTTTGCAAGGTACTGCAAAATCTAAATTGATAATGACGGTATTCTGTATTCAAGATGCCTGTATGGTATTTTACTCACCCACTTGAGTTGGCCCACAAAATTCTCAATTATTGGCATTCAATCAAGTGAAACCTAAACAATATTTTAATATAAGTATTTTTTATGATTTTCCAAACATTTTATACAGGGTGTCCTTTAAATGCCTTAAAAGCTTCAGGTAGAATTTTTCCTTTATGAATGCTTAATACAAATCTTCAAAAAAAGTAGGTATTTGGAGTTTAGTTTTCTTGTACGAGAGTGTTAAAGTTCATATCTTTAAAACAGAATTTCATGGAAACAATAACGAGAACTTTAATGTTGCACGTATCTGCCGATAAGTGACTGACTGC